>PVLA01010827.1:0-47008 GCA_004027455.1 Hydrochoerus hydrochaeris
CTATTGAGATGACCATGTGGTTTTTGTTTTTGGCTCTGTTGATGTGGTGTATTACATTTACTGATTTGCGTATGTTAAACCATCCCTGCATTCCTGGAATGAACCCCACTTGGTCATGATGTATAATCTTCTTGATGATTTGCTGCATTCTATTTGCCAGTATTTTGTTGAGAATCTTTGCATCAATGTTCATTAGTGAGATTGGCCTATAGTTCTCTTTTTTGGCTGGATCTTTCTCTGGTTTTAGTATCAGAGTAATACTTGCCTCCAGGAATGATTTAGGGAGGATTGCTTTCTTCTCAATTTCATTGAAGAGTTTAAGGAGTACTGGCATCAAATCTTCTCTAAATTTCTTGTAGAATTCAGCTGTGAATCCATCAGGACCTGGGCTTTTCTTTGTTGGTAAGTTTTTAATTGCATTTTCAATTTTAGTAGCTGATATTGGGTTGTTCAAAATTGCTATATCTTCTTGGTTGAGCTTTGGTAGTTCATATGTTTCTAGAAATCTGTCCATTTCCTCTGTGTTTTCCACTCTATGTGAGTAGAGATTTTCAAAGTAGGTATTCATGATCTTTTAAATTTCCATGGGATCTGTAGTAATTTCTCCCTTTTCAGTTTTTATTGCATGAATTTGGGTTTTTTCTTTCTTTCTCTTCATAAGGTTAGCTAGGGGTTTGTTTATTCTCTCAAAAAACCAGCTTTTTGATTCATTAATTCTTTATATTGTTTTTTCACTTTCAATTGCATTGATTTCTGCTCTAATCTTTACAATTGCCTCTCTTCTATGAGCTTTGGGTTTAGCTTGCTCTTCTTTTTCTAGAAGCTTGAGATGGAGCATTAGGTTGTTTATTTGTGCTCGTTCTGTTTTCTTGATATGACAATTTATTGCTATATATTTCCCTCTTAAGACTGCTTTCATTGCATCCCACAGATTACAGTATGTTGTTTCTATATTTTCATTGAATTGTAGGTGTTGTTTTGTTTCTTCTTTAATTTCATCTGTAGCCCACTGGTTGTTCAAAAGGCTATTATTTAATTTCCATGTATTTATGCAGGTTTTGCAATTTCTTTTGCCATTAATTTCCAATTTCAGTACACTATGGTCAGATATTATGCATGGTATGATTTCAATGCCTTTGCATTTACTTAAGAATGTTTTATGGGATAATATATGGTCTATTTTGGAGAGTGTCCCATGTGCAGCTGAGAAGAATGTGTATTCTGATGTGGTTGTGTGGAACACTCTGTAAACGTCTACTAAGTCCAATTGCTCACAGGTATGATTCAGTTCTGTTATTTCTTTGCTGACTTTTTGTCTAGTTGATCTATCTTTTTGTGACAATGGGCTGTTAAGATCTCCTGTTATAATTGAGTTCTTGTGTATTTGGTTTTTCATGTCCATTAGTATCTGTCTTATATAGTTGAGTGCTCCTGTATTTGGCACATATATATTTATAATTGTTAGTTCTTCCTCTTGAATTTTTCCACTAACGAGTATGTAGTGACCTTCTCTATCTCTTTAGGTTTGAAGTTCACGTTGTCTGCAAATAGAATAGCTACCCCTGCTTTTTTCTGGGTTCCTGTTGCATGGAATACTATTTTCCATCCTTTGACTTTTAATCTATGAGTTTCCTTTTGGGTCAGATGTGTTTCTTGTATATAGCATATTGTGGGATCCCGTTTCTTGATCCATTCTGTCAATCTATTTCTTTTTATGGTTGAATTGAGGCCATTTATATTTATGGATATCACTGATATGTACTGGCTCGACTTTGCAACTATGTTCCAGTTGTTTCTTTCTGCTCTTCCTCTTATTTAATTGCTTATCATACCAGGTGTTTTTTTTCTGTTGTTGTTTTGGGGATTGTGGTCATTTTTATCTCTGTCTAGTATGTCTTTCAGTACTCTTTCTAGGGTTGGTTTGGTGGACATGAATTTCTTTAGTTGTTCTTTGTCATGGAAGTATCTTATTTCTCCATTAAATTTGAATGAAATTTTTGCTGGGTACATCAGTCTGGCTTGAAGGTTGTTTTCTTTCAGGGCTTGAAATACCTCACTCCAAGCTCTTCTTGACTTGAGGGTTTGTGCTGAAAAGTCTGCCTTGATTCTAATGGGCTTTCCTTGATAGGTGAGTTGTGTCTTTTCTCTGACAGCTTTTAATATTCTGTTTTTATGCTGTATGTCTGAGATCTTAATTATTATGTGTCTGGGTGTGGATTTATGTTAGTTGTGACTGTTTTGTGTTCCATATGCCTCACTTACCTGCATATCAGATTCTTTCCCCATGTTTGGGAAATTTTCTGCTATTATTTCTGTAAATCCTTTATGTATGTCATTTGCCCGGACTCCTGTATCTTCGCTAATGCCAATTATTCTTATATTGTTGGTCTTGGCATCCTCATGAAGCTTCTGGATTGTCATTTCATGCTACTTTGTTATTTTTAAAAGTTCTATCCTTTTCCAATCACTAAATGTGATCCTGTCCTCAAAGTCCAAAATCCTATCCTTAGCTTCCTTTAGGTGGTTTTGCATGATTTCAATAGAATTTTTTGTTTCTTGGATGTCTCTTTGAATTTGTTTCATGAATTCTGCTTGTTTTCTATATTGTTCATTCAAAGTTTCAATCAGTTTCCCATGCTCATATACTTTTTTCTCTAGTTCTTCTTTAGCTGCATTCAACAACTCCTTTACTAAAGTTGTTATTTCTATCTTTACATGGGAGAGTACTTCTAATTTGATTTCCTGTATAGCCTGATGCAGTTTTTTTTTTTATTTCAGTTGCTATCTTTTCAGAGATTCCCAGTGTGTTACTTTTGGGGTCCTCTATTTCAGTGTCTCCTATACTTGCTTCTGGTGAACTATATGTTTGAGCCTGCATTTTGCTTCTACTCAGTTCTTACTGGAGTTCTTGACAGCAATTCTGGCTTGTTTTTCATCTGGACACCAGTTCTTCTAATTTGATAGCTTCAAATGATTAGTCACCTCTTATCTAACATGATGGATTCAAAGCCAACTTAAAGCAAAGATGTCATTGTTAGCTAAAGATTTTAGTTTTCATTTGACATTTTCTACCTCTTTGTGCTTTCTCAGAAGCACCATATGGAGACACAGCCTCCATGAGCCAGAGAGAATGACACACCTGGTCCCCACCTGCCTCAGTGGGAATAAAAGAACTCCTGGCTTGATAAAAGCAAACACAAGTGCCCCATAGAGTGGAATAGCAGAGTCCCTCTCTGGGAGCCAGTGCCCACTGATTCTGGCTCTCTAGCTCATTATTCCAGTTGATCCTTGTTAAGAACCAACAAGTATGGTCAAGGTCACACTATACTTAGGACATTTTGTCCAATTCTCAGAAACCATAACAAAGCATATGATAGATGGATACAGGAATAATAGTGGAATATATATATATCATAGGGTGTCAAGGGGGGGACACAGTAACTAAATGTAATATGGGATCATGGAATAGGAAAAAAACATTTGTGATACAAGCAGTAGAATACAAGTGATGTTTGGAGTTTGGTGACTGGTAATGCACCCATATTTATTTTTTAATGTTGACAAACACTCCATCCAGGCAGGAAGTTTGAGGGTGAGGGAAGAGTGTCAGGCTCTTCATAGCACAGCACATAAAACTGGACTCCAGTGCTCAGTCTGATGGAAAAGAGAATAATGGATTTTGTGGCAATGCCACTGGCAACTTTAGCAGATAAGACTTTTGACAGTCTTAGGAGAGAAAGGGTGGAAGCAAGCATAACAGCAATTTGTTTTCCTTACAGTAAATTGTTTGCCTGTGAATTTTAATTCAGAATGTAAGCAGTTTCCACCCAAGCACCATCTTCACCTGTTCATTTGTAAGTTAATGGGTTTATCAGGGGAAAAATAGGTTCTTTAACCTTACAGAAGCAGATCTTGCCATCACACATCACAGGGTTTTCTTGTGGGAAGTCCCACTCATGGCATTGGAAATGAGCTCCTTAGGGCTGTGATTGTTGCAGTCACATACTTTGCTGCAAAGGCATTTGAAATCTAAGTCCAATTCTCCTCCAGGAATTTCTCAAGGCAGTGTGCACTCTGCCTTCCCAGGTACCTCCAGGTCATCAGTCCCTCGGTGTAAGCCAGGCACCAACTGCTCCAGCTCACATGGCAGCATCAGCAGACAACTCTCCCCTCTATCTGTCACTGAAGATTCATCTGCTCCTATTCTGGAGCTCCAGAGCCGAGGATCTTCTGGAGTGTGTGGACACAGAGTCGAGAGACAGAACAGATCAGGTATGTGTGTGAGCAATTCTTAAACAAGTGTGTATTTGTTGCCTTCTATCTGGTCACAAAAACTTTCTTAAGAGTCTGCTGTTTGTTTTTCAGTTTTTGATTGTGTGTATACAGAATAAAATTGTAATCATAGTCTGTATAGTGTTTTATAATCTAAAATTTAATAATCTAATATAAACAGTTTCTTATGCCACTAAATTTTATCTTCAAGAGAGAGAGGGGGAGAGAGAGTGCTCACCATGGGCAAGAATGCAGAGCTGTTCTGGACTCCAGTGAGTGAATGTGGGTTATCAGATGAAGGGAAGAAGAAGATAGGAAATGGGTAGACACAATCTATTGTGTGCACAGTGTCTCAAAGAAACTGAATTCCAACATCTCTGGTTGAAGAATTTAACACACAGATGGTGACTTCTAATGAAGCTCACAAGGCAAGCTAGTTTCTTCATCTGTGAAGTGTCTAAATCCAGCATCTTTTGGCTCAGCTCTGGGATTCAGTAGTAATACATTGAATCCATTCTAAAGAGAATTTAAGAATCAGTAAAATCCTGGAACCTGAGTTTTCATCAAGACTACCACTCCCTGCTGCCCTTGAAGTGCCCCAGTCTGATACTTCCTGCCAGAAGCTTTGTTTACCTGCATGACTACCATTTTCTGATCAGAGACTTTTAGCCTTTCCTCGGGTTCACCTGGCCTCTAAACAACTCCTGAGTTATTGGAATTGCTAGACATATCTCAGAATAATGCCCATGAGTTTCCCAGCAAATTTTAAATTTCTGAGTGAAGCTGGGCCCACAAGATTGCCACTTGGTTCCTGGTGGTGGACATCTTGTCTTCTGTTGGAAGAATACACTCAGATTCCAAATTTATAACCACGACTCCCCTCATCCTATGACTGTATCAACACCTTCCCCATCACTTTCCCCCAAGAGAAAGCTGCTGTGTGCTAACTGATATCTTCTTCTCACCTCAGAAAGCTTCTATGCATTTGTTCACCAATTACCATCACTACAGAATCCCTTCTGGCCCGTCTGTCTGTCTATCTGATGTCAGTTCCTCCACCTGGATCTATAGTCACCTCCACCACATCTTTCCCACCTGCCTTTTCTAAGTTACCCTTATCTCTCAGTATTTGTTTCTTCAGCTTGGTTGGCACCAAATTAAATCTCTCTCATCTTTAAAAATAGGAATAATAACTGTGAAAACGAACATTTAAAAAAAACCCGCCTGGGTAGTTAAAAACAAACAAACAAACAAACAAACAAATAAAAGTTCCAGAATGCTGAAAACATATAGCTTTGGAAGAAGGAAAAGGCAGAGGAAAAAGCAATGGAAGGAATTCAGTGAGGGGTGGGAGAACAAAAAGCTGGGATGTGGAGGGTGAGGAAGACTCCTGGGATTCTACTAATTTGTTAATGGATTTTTTATACATATGTGAGAGAAGATTATTTTTCAAAACAGACTTTTTGATTGTCATCTCAACAACATTCTAGGCCCCAAGGCCAAAACTGTGTTGTTTTTTTTTTAATGAAGAAAATGACATTTTCTTGAATCTTTAAAGTCTTAATTGGCTTCAATAAATTACAGTCATATTCCTATTATCCCAGTGGTTTATAAAACAGAGTGTTCCACTCAGTTAAATACGCTGGGTAATAAAGACACGGCCTATCTGTCATATATGCATTACAAATTTCTAAGCCACGCCGTTATGGATCACATGGAACACAATGTACTTTCTGAGAAGTTTAGAAGGAACTTGGAGCTATCGTAGAGCACCAAATAGATGAGGAAAAGGGAGAATACAGAGAAAAGCAGCTCACCCTCCTTTCACGACTCTTACAGTTTTTAACATCAAAATGAATCTCATCGGATAGATCTTACCACTGCATAACAGGTAAAAACGCTAAGATAAGAATTAAACACACACCCAGGACCACACAATGGCAGAGAAGGACTTAAACTCGTATTTTCCTGGCCTCTGCCATCAATTTGTATGATCTCAATAAAGTGTCACAGAAATGAATGGAATTTCTAAGAAACCAATTTTAATGATATATACAAAACTATAAGCAAGATATAGGAAATCATGCTTTAAAATGATGGACAGAAAAATAAGAGTTCTGGGGAATCAACTCTTCTATGCTTTAAAATTATAGAATTTGGTGATAATTAAATCATCCTACCAGAAAAAAAAATACTGGTCAAAAATATGGAGGGATTTTGGTGATTATTGATGTCACTGAAAGTGCTGCCTGCTGCGTGACAGTGTTACAGGAGCAGTCTTCAAGAAGGTGCCGGTGGCAGCACGCTGTATCTCCACATGACACTTGAAGTCTGTATGGAACCATTCCTGCTTCACGAGACAGCCCCAGATATGCGTGAGGCCTGAAGTACACTAGGGCTTGCCTTCCTCCACTTAGGTAGTGACTGTTACACCTCATGAATGCCTGCCATGCTGGCAGAAAACAACTTTCTCTATATACCATTTGTGACACTTCTAGTGCTCCAGTGGAAAGTGCAAGGCTGAAAATCTAAACAGAGTGTGTTCACAATAAACACATCTGGGGCCTTGTGGTCATACTGAATTGACTTGGGTTCAACCTTGGGAACCCATAACGCAAGTCTCATTCTCTTCATCTATGGTGTGGGAATGACAGTACTCACTGAATATAGTAGGTGTGGGTTCCTTTTCCAGCCGTTTCCAGTGGTCCCTCATCCTACCTCCCTCCCTACTTCCTTCTCCCCTCTGCTCGCTGCATAAATCACATGAGCTTAGTAGACATTTCTGTCACTGTCATCAAGGGGAGGAATTATCTGATCTGCACCCAGTCCTAGGAGCTTGGTCATTCTGGCCTCCACACTCAGCTCCACCTCGCTGCCTCATGGAAGTCTCCCCTGCCATGTCCCACCCCAGTCCTTAAAAAGTGCTTCTCTGCCTTATGTGGCTTCACATCTTTGGAACTGGCCCTCATCCTCTGTTATTGGATGCGTTTTCTCATTTTCCACTAGTCTGGGAGCTAAAGTCTTGCATCTTCGAACCCCCAGGATCCAGCTAGCTAACCAGTTCCTGATAGTCTCCAAAAGGTTTGTTGACTAGATAAAAGAGTAGTATATTTCATCTTCCAGAAGCCTATGCCTTGAGAATTTAGTGCTGTGTATAAGACTTACAAGTCATGTCAGATTTACTGTGTTCATACTTATTTCATATTCCCAGAGGAACGGTTCACTTTGCAAGCCTGCATCCCCAAATGCTGACATCAGAAAGCCTGGCTGGGCAGCAGTTTGTAACCCGGGATATTAGCCATACCTAGACCAAGCTCAGCTGGCTACAGATCAGTGGGTTCTGGAGAGGTAGAGTGAGAGGCCTGCGCCCTGCCACAGGCAGACTTTCTCACCACCCACGTGGAGCTGTGCTCAAGGTGGTGAGAATGTTGCAGATAATTCTGCCTTCCTTCCCCAAAGACTACTACTCCAGGACTCAGAGCACCTCTAATCCTATTCAGCCTCCTGATAGTCATGAATTCACTATGACAAACTTATTTTCTCTATTAGGCTTTTATAATTGCCAATCTCAGAGATCTTTGGTTATTTTAATGTGAAAAAAATGGTTCTAAATTTTCTTGGCAAATGTGGAAATACAAAGCAGAGCCTATTGTATTCTTAGGAATACATCAAATTGCAATTTGTTATGAGATGGGAAATGACTTCTTGTAGTGAAGACTTGCTCTGTGCCTAGGACACATCACTTTTCAATTTAATAATCATCTTTGCAGCCATTTTAAAAAGATGTCAGTGAAATCTGATTTGGTGGTGTGCACCATTTGTCCAGCACTCTGGAAGGCTGAGGCAGGAATCTAACAAGGTCAAGTCCAGCCTGGGCAACTGACCAACATAGCAAGACCCTGTGTCAAAAAAAAAAAAAGACTAATAATGTAGCTCAGTGTGGACGTTTCTTTTTCATGTTGATGGACACTGGCTTGTCTAGCTGGGTTCTGCTCATTCCTTCACACAGACTGCAAGAACACCTTCCCCTTGGAATTTTCCATTCAGTGACAGGGGAACAGTAAGGACACAGTGGGGGTCTCATGGTGCCTGTTTAGAGTTCCTGCTGGACCATGGCACACCTCTCATCTGCTCATGTAGGACTGCATAAAGTACATCACATGCCAAGGCCAAAGCTTGTGAGAGCTGCGTTTGGTGTGCTCTTCCAAGGACAGGGCTAGTGCCCTGGGGAAGAGCACAGCGTCTGCCATGTGCAGGAGCAGCCTTGCCCACTGTGACAGCCGAGATCTGCACGCGCCTGCAGGGCGGAGATTCCAGAGACAGCATGAGTGATTCTGCCACCTACTTCTCTGGTTCCATCCATCTTTTTTAAGGAGCTGGTGCATTTGACTGCTGTTTCACAATCTGATTTTCACCCATCTGTATTCCTTGCTTGTTTCCAGGGGACGATGGAATGCAGACTCATCCTGAGAACAGCAGCCAAGGAAACAGACTCAAGGCTCGCTGTCTGTCCTGCACAGCAGTGGTTCTGAAGGCCGTCTGGGGACTCTTGATCATCTTGTCAGTGTCATCATCTTGGGTTGGAACCACACAGATTGTAAAAATCACTTATAAGAACTTCTATTGTCCATTTTTCATGACATGGTTTTCAACAAACTGGAACATTATGTTTTTCCCAGTCTATTATTCTGGGCATCTGGCCACTGCTCAAGTAAAGCAATCTCCAATGAAGAAATTCAGGTAAGTAAAATGTTAAATGGTCACTGGGAGACATTTGAAAATATTTTTATACAAATATGCAAATTCTCACCTCTTTGAAATATGAGATGCGTTCACCGTGGGAAGGTGGAGGAACAGGAACTAGGATTGGTAAATAAATGCTCAGACACAGAATCAGTCATCACTTCATCAGCTCATGTCTACAGCATGCCAGACACTGTGCTGGTGCCTTTGTAGCTCTCATCTGATTTCACCATTGTTGGCAGCAACAACATTCATCTTCTGAGATGGTACTATAAGCTCCATTTTAATATAACAGCGAACAGATTCAGAAAGGTTAAGTGACTTCAAGTTCAAACAGTTGTAAATAATGGAACTCCAGTTTCCATCTGTATCTTTTTATCTTTGAAATCTATATTTCGAAAGAACAGCCAGTGGCCCAAATCCAGAAAAATGTATATATATATATATGCTCATAAGAATACTTGTTACACAAACATTTGCTCAGTATTCTCACTGCTCTGGTACCTGAGCAGGAGAAGGACCTGATTTCATGCTCAGGGAGGTCTGGCCCTGGGAAACACTAACAGGCCGTTGCATGGGTGCTTCTGGGAGTGCTGGGGACTTCTAGTTCTAGTGATTGCTCCATGCTACTTGGAGCTTCTATGGCCCCACCTCAATGAAGTCAGCAGGACTAACGCAACCCCGCCTGTGCAGAACTCAAGGAAAGCAAACGCAGCAGCACTTGGGAGCAGAGCCGTTTTGTTAGGATTGCTTTCCCAGAAGGAAAAGCCCAACGATGGGGGATAACTTTGAGGACAGTCAATCACTCAGACTGACTCTCATCACAGAGAAAGCAGGGACTTCAGTGGATAGCATATGGCAGAAATTTATTGCTTCTTGCCAGAATGACAACAAATTTGTCTTGCAGAAACCAAGATAACCTTTCTTTTTCATCCCTACACCTAACTCACTTGCAGTAGCAAACATAAGAAGTGACTGTTGTAAAAACTATTGTTAAAAACTTGAACTGTTCCTGTCACCAATTCAGAAGTGCCTGGGAATGGCTACAGTCACGCTATGAATTATTTTCTATGGGCATCCATGAAAATTCAATCATAATTTAAGAAATCTTAGAAAGAATAACTATTGTCGGGTTTGGAAGAAACAAAACCTGTATCTCCAAAGACATTTTGTGTTTGAGTCCCATCAAACAGTCATGATCCTGGTGTAAATGTGTTTTAAAGGCCAGCATTTAATACGTAAGAGCAGGGACTATCATTATTGGACTGCGACTGTCCCTGTTTGAACATGGCTGTGTGTACCAGATAGCATATGTGCTCTACCCAAAGGCTACGCTGTACGTTTGACACATGTGGAGATAAAATCAACAAAAGATGTCCCAAGGGGGTAGGACCTCGGAACCTCTGGAACAAGCCACGCTGGTATTATCCAAAATAACACACATAGGAGAGGCTGGGCTGCTGCTGAAGGAAGTGTTGTTTAGGGAAATAAACTTCATCTTCTCCCCACTTCTCATGGTGGACTAATTCTGAACTTTGCAAATTCTGTGATTTGACAAGACATCTCCACCTGTTAGTGAGGGTAGAGTGAAACTGGCCATTTCTGAAATCAAATCAAAGAGCTTCTTTCGTCAAACAGTGAACATTATCTTTGAAAGGACTGGTCTCCAGTGAGAGCGAAATGAGAAGCAAACATTGTCAGAAACTCTTAGATCCTTGATCTTTTTTCCCTGTAGACTCATTAATACCATCTGCTGAGAAGGTGGTCCCAAAGCTCTCGTGGATGAATGAAGGGAAAGTAGAGTTAGTATAGAAGATGGGAAGCAGAATCTGTTCCCTAGCACAAGAACTTCTGACTATTTATCTCTTGAACAGTATGAAAGCACTTTAGATTTTTTCTCATCTCTTACATAAAAAGAATTAATAAAGTGTCAAATCTAGATGGTAAGGGTTGTCAATTTGGAAGTAGTTTTGATGATTCAATTATTCCAATTATATACTGACTGAATTCAAGTGCTTCAGGTGAATTTGAAATTTAGAAAGTAAAGATTATACATTACTTTTTAATATGGATACTTTCTTGGGAAAAACATTTTGAGGAAGAATGAATTAGAGCCAAGGACATACTGGTCTCTGTCAGCACCTATCCAGTGTGCTTAGGGTACTGCTTGGTGTACAGAAAGAGTTGAACAACTAACATCTGCTGCTGTAACGGTGACCGGTGGTTAAGTGATTAGCACTCTCGCCTTCCATGCTTCATTGCAAGATTTGCCACCTATTAATACCTCTTGTCCAGAAGTTCGGATCTCATCATCCCAAAGAGAGACCTACTGTGAAGTCCTTCCCATAAAAATCCATCTGCTAGTGTTTACATTTCTTAGCATTTAATACCCACATAGCATAGGGTTTCACACAGGTGACCTGACCTTTGGCTAGATTATTTTAATTCCTGCAATGCTAGTGACAAACAAGAAGGACATTGGCAATGGAGCAGATGGGAATAGAAAGGAGGATAGTGCAGAAGGGGGCACCTGAGGCCCAGGCCTTGCTGGGAGGAGCGTTTCCCAGCCATTGCCGGGAGCTTTTCCGCAGACTCCTGTGGTCCGACTGTGGCCTGCAGTGTCCCTCACCTCCAGCCCAAGACTGTGTGAGAAACCTCGAGCCAAGGTGGTGGTGGACATTGTCTCTCCCCACCCCCAGGAAAAACAATGACTGGGTGAGGCCAGAGAAAGAAAGAGAAATCCTTCCATCCGAAATGGGTTTGGTCGTGCTTATGGTAAAAGTATATTGACAAAAGCTTACAGAATAAACCCACAACTCTCAGCTCAGCTCTACATGACAGCTTCTCAGGAACACATTCCTTGGTGAGGGTGAACACTGTCCTTGGACCCAGGCTGGTCTAGGAACTCAGCTGCTTGTCCTAAGTGAGGCTGGCCCAGGATTCCTGGCGGCTGTTAGGTTTCAGAGTAGCCATTCGTGTTCCTGTTCATGTGACCACAAGAAATTTCTGTGCCCTTTGAAGAAAGCTTTGCCTTTAAGTTACCTAATCCCTTGACTGAAGTTATGTCTCTGCTAATTTAAGATTTACCTTTGAGAAATCTCATTTTCACTTTATGAAAATCCTCCCTTCCTCTATCTCATATGAAAGCAAAACCATGATCAGAGGCTCTGTGTGTGCAATGTGCATTTTTAACCCTCTAGGAATTGCAGGCACACAACTCCCAGCACCCTCAGCCATTTGAAGCAGCCTTTTCTGAGACCCAGTATTGGAAGCTCTGCTCCCTGTGCTGGGAGCCTTCACCACTCCCTCACTGTGTGGTCCTCCCGTGGGGGAGGCCACCTTGTCAACAAGAGGCTAACACTGGGTAGAAATTGCTTTGACTTTCAGTTCTTTGAGTTTACCTTTCTGTAAACCTGGAAGTTGAGTTTACCTTTCTGCAAAGCTGGCGTGGATTCCTGTAATCCCAGCATTCTGAGAGATGAGACAGGGGGATCGCAAGTAGGAGCCCATAGTGGGCAACTTAGGGACATAGGGAGACCCTGTTTCAAAACAAATTAGGAGGAGAGTCTGGGCAAGTAGCTCAATGCAAAGGTCCCAGGGTCAATCCCCAGGGCCCCCCGACACACATAAGCACAAAAGCAGAAAAGCTGGAAGAGAAACTAGTAGCAGTACTATCTAGAGTTATGTAAAGAATTTTTGTTATGAATATGCTCAAATGTTGGTTACTTGTTGCTTTGAACATGAGATGTACTCTACTCTTGAAAATATAATGCCTGGCACATTATACTTGCTTAAATGTTCATGAATAACTAAGAAAATAGGCTAACTTTGCTCACTGGCAAGTTTGTTTTGGTCAATAATAGTATAGACATTGTCACTGTATCACTTCCAGTATTGTCTGAGTATTGCTGGACTGAATATTTTGATTAAAATGAGCCCTTGAACTAAATAGCCAATTTAATCAGGTATCAAACTAATTAAGATTTAATTGCAGTGATTATTCTCACACAATGAATTCAGGTGAGTTGTTCCAAATGGTCAGTGCTTGTATACAAGTACAACCTGAGCTTCATACTTAGTTTTTGCTCATTTTAGTTATCAGAGACACTTTCATCACTGTTGTGTCTTAAAAATACTGGCAGGAAAAGACATTAGTCAACTGAGCAGATACACTAGGAAGACTCACAGTGCCTGAGGAATTACAAAACCCAAAGCTGTGTGTGGTTTCACGTGCTGATAATGGTCCCATCGCTGAGTTCCAGGTCACCCAAGGCCAGGTCACATGGTAGCAGCCATCTTGGCCCTGTCATATTTACCTGTTGGGAGAAAATCTTGAAGCTCTTGTAGTCACTAGAGATTTCAACAAGTGCTTTTCCCTGTGCTGCTCCAGGCTTCATCAAGACTGTTTAGAACAGCAGGATGGCTGCCCTGGTCTTCCCAAGAGAGTGTCTGGGTAGGAGGGCACCTTGCTCTGTGAAGCCTGTATGGGGTTCTCTGTGTGCCACAGATGTCTGACAACCTCAAGTGTTGTGATCTGCTGAAAATGGCTGCAAAGAATCAGCCACACAAGATGGTGACCGTCAGCTGCCTACATATTAACCTCTTTGTCTTTCCTAGGGAATGCAGTCGAATTTTTGGTGAAGATGGTCTGACACTGAAGCTCTTTCTTAAAAGAACTGCTCCCTTTTCTATTCTATGGACTTTGACAAATTACCTGTATTTACTGGCTTTGAAGAAGCTGACGGCCACAGATGTCTCCGCCCTGTTCTGTTGTAACAAGGCCTTTGTCTTCTTGCTGTCCTGGATTGTGCTGAAGGACAGGTTCATGGGAGTGAGGGTAATGGCATGCTTCATTCCATGTGCAATGCCGCCCCGATCATAAATCCCGTCAGCTGCCCTGTCTGATAGAGCATCTGTAAGCTTTGCCCACTGCTTCCGAGCACAGATTGAGACTCGAAAAGGCATGGAGCAGTCCCAGCAGTCCCAGTGTCGTGAAAGGATAAAGGGATCGTTTCTACTTGAAAGTCAGCTGACTGCAATAGGAGGCACTAAACCAGATGGAGAAAATAGGTTCACATTTAGAATTCACGTAACCAACTCCTGTCCTCAGGAAAGAAGGGTCTGTGGAAATTAGCTCCAGGAAAGATTATGATTTGGTTTTTTCAATCAACGTATTTTGGGACAACTCCCTTTTATCCCCACCCAGATGGGTTTAATTAATATTGGTGTAAGTAGATAAGGTTACCAAACAATAATTAAAGTCACTGTGGATGGCACGATGCTATTAAAAGTGGCTGTACCTCTAGGGTGACTAATCTAGAAATGGAACTAAAAGCAACAGCTTCTACTTTGGGGCACAAATCCTTATTTGAACTGTGTTAAATGTATAACAACCACTTCAGTTCTGAGCTTATTCCTTCCCACAGTAACATGGATTTTAAAAAAGAATTTTTAAATTCTGCTTGTTCTATATCAGAAATAGATTGCTTGGAAACCAAGCAGTTTTCAGGAGGCAGATCTCATTCATGTAGTCTGGCATGCCATCATGTGATGAAAATATTGACACAACTCTAGAAGAAGGTCCAAATGAATAGCCTTTTCCCAGGGTATTAACATTATATGACTTGCTCTTCTCTGAAAAAGAGGTCCAGATTGAATTTGAGGTATATTTAGCAATCAAAATATTGCTCTTGTTGGCAATAATTTCAAGGTCCTTCCTCTCAAATACTGAAATTATTTTTTGGAGGAGGAAAGGAAAGAGACAGAGAGAAAGACACACAGTGGGGGGGGGGTTGGGGGCCAGGAAGATTCTAACTTTTTACAAAACGATCACCAACTGGAAAATTCTGATTGAGAGATACCACTCAGAAATTCAGAACTGAAGCTTGTCATGAACAATAAGATGAAAACTTTGACAGAAAACAAACTGTGTCTCTGAGTCCACTAGAATAGACCAGATATGATATTTCTTGTTCTATAGCTAACATCTGTCTTAAACTTGACATCTGAAGGGCTTAGCATAATGTGCAATACCTGGAGCACTGGTGTTGGCTGTCTACCATCAGGTATCCTGACATGTTCTTCAGGGTAGGGATCCTTCACTGTTCCCATTTGAGATGGGCTGCATCATTTGTGTTTTTATTTGGAGGGGGAAGCATGAAATTAAGACCCAAGACCTTTGTTTGAATTATTAATAATTTCAAGATGGCTAACAATGAAACTTTGAGCTAAGTGCAGTGCTCTTTGTGGTGTGGTGTTTTGGATGAGCTGTGACTCTATTTTCTTAGAGTGTTCACTGGTATAAATGGCTGTAGTGTGAGGACACAGTGTGCCATAGGTCTGCCACCACTGACCTAGACTTATGCTATGCATAAAGTAAGGATCCAATTACTATTTGAGGAGACCATGAATGAATTCATGCTTATGAGTTGTTCTCTTCACTATGACCATGGATCACCCATGAGGACATGAAGGATCTTCTCAGAAGAGGGGCGAGGGGAGGATATTTGAGGGGCTTTTCTACTCCATCAGTGGCATGTGAATACAATTAGTAACTGAATACATTCACTATTATAGACACCAGTGGAAAAAACAATTGTATTAGAATGAATGAATGCACTGAACCATGAGCTCACTAATGAGAGAGATCACATCAGAAAAGGTACAGTGTTCGAGAGCTTGCAAAGAAAGAAATCTCAGCTGTGCAGCACAGACTTAAGAAACCTTCCTCAAGGTTTCTAGCCATTGCCACTTTAAAGTTGTCACATGCAATGGGTTGAATGGCGGCTCCCAAAAAAGATCAATCTGTGTCCTAATTCCCAAAACCTGGCAGTGTGATCTTACTTGCAAAGAGTCTTTACAGATGTCATTTCTTTAGCATCTTGAAGAGAGCTCCCTGTGTGACCTGAATGGGCCCCAGACCCAACAGCAAGTGCCCTTGAAAGAGGCCCACGTGGTAAAGACAATAGAAGAGGAGGGGCAATGTGATCATACTGACAGAAAGTGGGTTGTACAGAGAAGGAAGATTTGCCAGGGCAGCCACTAACACCGGAAGCGGTGTGTCTTCCGCTACAGACATTGCTGGAAGCGTGGCCCTACTGGAGTGTGAACGTCTGGCCTCCAGTGCTATGAAAGAATCAGTTTCTGGTGCTTAAGGCCCTATGTTTGTGGTATTTGTCCCATCAGTCTCAGGAAACTAATACAAAATCTATAAGCAATAAGACCTGAGAGAAGAAATGTTAAGTAGTTAATAGATATTTATTAGTAAGTCTAAATTAAGACATCACAGATGGCAAAATGAAAATCATTCCTGTTAGGCTTCATAGAGGTATTTCTTTTTCTTGTTAAGTGACAGGAAATGGTTTACTCCTCACTGAGAAACATTAAATCCTGTTTAATACCATGTTCTCGAAAGTGGGATTTTAATGAGGGCCATAATCAGGCCATGGAATCAGAGAAGCACCAAAACACATTCAGCATTTTGCCTCTGACAGCATCAGCAATTCTTTTCCTCTGGAGACATACAGAGAACATGTGTAATTAGGTCATGTGAGAAATTAGAGGACAAATCTAGCACGGACAACACAAATGCTGCTTACATGACCTTCATCTATAAGTAATCCAAAGCACAGTCCCTCCAGATGTTACTCCCTGGCTTCTGTTAGGGAAAAAAATAAAGGGCCTCTTTCCATCTCCATGTTAAAATTCATCTTTCTGGCTCATGCTAAATCATCAGGAGTTTAGAAACATATACTGGCTTATAATTCTTGTTTGCTTTGCTCCAAGCATGGTCATATTTAATATGAGAAGTCATGATCTTTTGCTTGTACTTTCTCATGTCAAAGTAATACCCAGGACAGGATTTTTAAAAAGTGTCACATAGCATCAGTAAATATGGGTCTATCTGGATCACCACCAGGCAATATTAATGTAAAAGTGAATTATGTATTGTGAACAACTTGTTAATGTTTTGTTTCTTTGGAATACTGAATTATAGATGGAAACATAATCCACTATACATCTCAATTATAAAGTCATTTCCATTGATTTACTAGTGATCTCTTGTGTGTTAAACATCTCTTTTATGAGCAGTTGCTTGCAGCTCATTTTTGGTCATCCCATGTAAATTAAATATTTTTAAAAGATTGTATTTTTTCAAAAAAATTGCAAAAGTGTTGGAAAGTGATAATCTAGCACTTGCATCTTTAAATGAGCCATTTTCTGATCTTGAGATCCTGTCTTGTTTAGCTACAATTCATAAAGCCAAGAGAATCAGAGAAATCACCAACGCGGTAGTAAAGGTTCTTTGGCTGGGGGTGCAGCTCAGTGGCAGAGTGCTTGGCTGGTGTGCACAAGACTCTGGCTTTGCTCCCCAGCACCACAAAACAGCCAAACCCCAACAGTGAGAACAGCAAAGCTTCTTCCCAAGGAAATGAGCCCCTGGCTGAGGGTTAACTTCTTTGTTGATGGTGACTGGCTCACTACAGTGACAATTAGATGTCAGACTAGAAGGTCTAAAACCCTTCTTCCCAAGTTTGTCACTCCCTTTTGTTTTGCATTATTTTTCAGATTTTTTTTTATTTTCTAATTTCTTTTATGATATGGAGAAAACTGGTGGTCAGAGAAAACCTCCAAGGTTTTTAGCAGATTTAGGAAGTGAATTTGTGTCATTCAACCTGGAACCCATGTGTTTTCCAGCACATATGTGGGTCTCAGAAGTTAAATTTCTAAACCTGGACTATCTTGAAGACTTTCTTGTATCTACCAAGGACTGACTAGAGTACCTCAGTTAAATGAGCCCCTTCATCACCTTGCCTAAATTTATTTCTAAACTCTGAAACGGGGCAGGGGAGCTGAGTCCCTACTGACTAAGATCAAGTTTAAGATGGACTTTTGTTTCCCTGTTGGGTTTGGTAACTGCCCATTCAATATGTAGGCCAGCTGGCCTCAGCTGCTTGCCGGCTTCCCAGGGGAAAGGGAGGGCTGTCGTCTCCTCCCCCTCTAGGCCAGTCAATCCCTTGTAAATATAGCAAGGAGAGGAGAATGCTGGGTTATAACTCTGAGCCTGCAGCCCCTCATGGAACTCAGTCCTCCCCCTCAAGTTGCAACCGATGTGTCTGCTCCTTACATCCACCCAGCCTTCCCCTGTGAGGTTCCTTTCCCGTTGTTCTTTCCTGGTCTTCTTTGAGATGATTTTCAGATGGATTTTACGCATAGAAAAATAGCTATCAGGGACTAGGAGTTCAGAGTCCCACTGCTTCTTTGAGTTTGTTGATGTCCCCTCTTCTCCTGTGCAGCAGCTGGGTGGCTAGAGTTGTCACATCTCTGCATTTTGTCACATTTCAGCTTCTGTTCAGTGTAACCCATTTATGCTGAAGGTTTTTGAATTTTTGCATGAAATTCATGCATGTTACCTAGAAAAAATTCAAGGAACAAGAATTTAAAGAAAACATTTTTATTATATTCCCTGGTTTTGTGATATTCCAAAATTGGAATACTAGGCATAAAAGGATTAATTGGATCTGAGGAAGAGCCAGTTCTTCACAGAACCTTAAGTATAATAATGTGTAGAAGTTCAAGAATTCTGTGTAACCACAGTTCCCTGAATACAAATCTATCTAAACTACTCAGAGGGCAAAGGACGATCCTCAGTGCAGCTCCAAGCCATTAGTGTTCCAACCTCCTCTGCTGACCTCTAGCCTTGAGGTTGAATGCAGCCACAGCCAGCGGCGTGGATGGAGACCTGCTGTTGGCTCTGGGATTCAAGGGTTCCCCTGCGAGCTAGCAAAACTCATCTGCAATTGTCCAGCTTCTAAACACACTACAGTATTAACCTTGAGGCAAAGGGAGCATACAAGTTCAGGTTACAACCACTCATTCAGGCCTGGAAGACCCTCAGAGGAACATTGTAAGGAGAATCAAATTGAAGATTCACTTCCGTGTCTTGGGTCCTAAAAGAGCTGGTATTGCAGGGCAAATAATGATTCTGGAGTCTATCTAAGAATGGCAAACTCAGTAATTAGAGTGAAGCTAGGAACCCTCAAGGTGATGGAGAGGTCAGACCCTGCGGCCTTTGAGAGCTGAATGGAAAAAGGAAAAAGTGATGATACACAAAACCAAAACCAGCCAAAAGTTAGATGCTTTTCTAGTCATTATCTATACAAACTAATTCTTTGAAAGGTAGAATAAACATAGGTTTCATGCAGGCCACAGGTGGCATTTAGCACAGGGACCAATTGTCTCTCTGGGCTTTTGGAACAGACTCAAATGGCCTCATGGTCCCTTCCAGTTGGCCCTGAATGTGGATGCTGAGTGTTCTCCAAGGGGCATAACCTGAATAGGCTGGCTCAGAGTCCCTGTCACCTTCCACTGAGGTGCTAAAAAATAAATCCACTTCCTGGGGCCCTCACCCTGGGTGGGCACACCAAGATGTGAGTTAGAAATGGAGGCATGGGCAGTTTTGAGGTCACCATGGTTATTAATACTCTTACCCGAATTAGATCCAACAGATGGTTAAGGCAGCTCCTCCACCTTGCTTGGACACTCGGGTGGATAAAGAGGCAGAACCAGAAGTCGCCAGGAGAGCAGAGCGTTTCAGAACCCAAGCAGGTGGCAGCACTTCATGGCAATGTTTAGCAAACGAGGTCCCCACAGGGTGCTGACACATCCCAGAAGCAGTTTTGTGGCAGTCACCATGTGAATGAGCACCATGAGCACTGGTGACCCACAATGTATGGCACTGGCTTCTTGGAGATACAGTTCCAGGATGCTGAGCTCAAAAGAGTCATCTTGTGAGTTTGTTCATCATTCCTAAATGACTGATGCTGAAAATGCTTGCAAATCATGTGTGAATGCAAGCATAAGATACTTCTTGCAGGGATATTTAAAGAGTATTTACTCTACAGTTAGGCCTAACAGTGCCAAGCAGAGCTCTTCAGGGGTTATGCTATCACTCCAAACAGGTCTTCCACCCGAAATTTTCCTAGTTTTGAGGATCTGTTCCTTTAGTTCTAGCTGTGTAGACAGAAAATACACTGAGGATTTCTTAAAACATGCCATCAAGAATTTCCCCTGATAGCTGTTAAATACAAATGCAACAATTGAACTTACCCCATGCACCTACTATATAGCCTATAAATTACTGCCCATAGTGTGAAGAAAAGCTGTGCTAACATCTCAGATATTCAGATTTTCTTACTTTCGGTGCATAACTAACCTCGCTGTTTGGCCCCATAAAGTGAAAAATGCTTCTCTGCATGAGAGCAATTGAAAGAGACACTGATGCAATTGCTATGTCTGTTTAAGTGGTCCAGGCAAGGATTTTCACAAGCACTTAAATACAGCAATTGATTGAGACCTTGAAGAGGGTTGCTATGATTATAATTTTGCATTTCTGTAAAATTAGGCAATCTTTAGTCATATCCCATTCCCATCTTGAGAAAACTCAGCATAGAAATTTCATATATATATATATATATATATATATATATATATACATTTTTTTTAAACTAATAGCAGATTCAGAAATGAAAACCCCAGCCCTGACCCCATGGCCAAATCTGGGGATAATGATGTCACGCTTGTCATCTTCCAGATGGCTTTTTGTTGTTGTTGTGTTTTGCTTGTTTTTTTATAGGCTCTTTGCATACTTCTCCAGGCTTAGAATTATATATCGTTTACAATAGCTAAATACAAACATAATACAACATAAAATAATTTTAATAATTTAAACCATAAAAAAAACACATCGTGTTAAAGTTCACTAAAATTAACATGGAGTTCCATGTCCCTGACCTCAAAGTAACCTCATGATTATTAAACCAAGAAAACACAATTGAGTATGAGAATCAATTTACACATTCGACCTTCTGGGTTCAGTCTTGTGAGAAAAAACACTGCACATGAACACTATGAACAGCGTTTAAAGACAAAAACCGAATACCAGGGTCTAGCAGGCCTTTTCATTTCTCTGAAACCATGTAACCCAAAAATGGTCACAAATTCCTGGTTGAACTATAAATCCTCGAATCAAAGGAAATGATAAGCCTCACAGGATTCCCAAGTCTAGATTCCCTCCTCGCTGTGTTTGTTTATGAGTCTGTTGTTTGGCATATTTCTTTGACACCCCCTGGTGTGTGTACTAAATTCTGCTGCCCATGGTTTGAGGCAGAACCCAACAGGAACACACACCCGGCAGCATCAAAGAACTAATATTCACTCGGCAAGGGAGACACTTCCACCAAGAAGCCTTCCCAGACAGCACTGTGGAGGTGATCTTCACTCTTCACAGCTGACTGCTGGCCTGGCCTGGTGGCTGCAATCCAACCCTACCACTGCTTTTCACAAAGGATGCGGGTGTGTGGCTACTCTGAGACCACCAGGGAACGTGCCTTTGTGGCATTAGCAAAAGTGTCATATGAGCAGCATCTGCACCACATAACCCCAGCAGTATGCTCTGGGCCTCAAGTCACGTGTTAATAATTAATAATCTACTTTTGTTGATAATAAGTAATTCATGAGTAATGTTCAGAAGGGCCCCAAATATCACAGGTATGGAAAAGCTATTGGATGGAGGAATTTATTTATTCAGGAATACTCAGAACTGAAGCTTAACAAAATGAATTGCTATGTAAGTTTAAATTTCACACAAATTTTCATGTTAGTCTTAAAGTCAATGAGGAAATGACCTTCGGTTCCTATTTCAGGGTTATTAGTTTACTGTTTGCTGTAGCTTTGAAATGCTTCCCATAGAACCAATGTATGGTAATTAAAGAAACAGGCAAACCAGTATACATCAGGGCAGTGGACTCCTGTTTGAACATACCAAGAATTCTAGCATTTCACAGCAAGTCATTATGACCTTGGATTACTAATATTTCATTTTATGCAGTTAATGAATGCTCTAGCATAATCAACTGAAATTATCTTATGATTTACCTAAAAAATGGAATTAGTTTGCCTGTAAATAAAAGGAAGAAGTGTCCTCTCTTTAACCTTCCAAGTGATGGTGAAGATTCTATTTTCTCCTTTATAAATCACTACAAGAGGTTATTTGATTTCTTTTTTGCCCTTGACCTAAGTTTTGCTTCTTAGCTACATCAAAATTATGTCTCCCTAACCAAGTCCTGGTTCCGTGTAAGTCATTAGAAACATGCACTGACCCAAGGAACTGATTAAGATGTATGCTGAATTGTTTGAAAGATAAGAATGCAATATAGGTGAAATACTTGGAAATAACTTCCTATGAAATTCATGTCACTAATAAACTAAACTATCCCTTAATGGCAGCTTGTATAACTTGTGTGTGATGCCTTGTGAGCACACTGATTTATTTTTAATACTGACTCTTCTTACACTTAAACAGTGGTAGAGAAGAGGTAATTAGACTTAAGGAATACATGCCAACTTTCATGATGCCTTGAAATGAAAGCCTGGCCTGGGACACAGCGTGGTAATTTCTTTCTGCTTCTTGCCATTCTGTTCAACAGATAGTCGCTGCGATAATGGCGATCACCGGCATTGTCATGATGGCCTACGCAGACAACTTCCACGCCGACTCCATCACGGGTGTGGCCTTTGCGGTGGGCTCAGCCTCCACGTCTGCGTTATACAAGGTATGCTGTGCGTCTCCTTCTGTGGTCAGTTACCATGCAATTTAGGTGTAAGCCACAAAGTAAGAAAGGGCAATGGAAATTTTGGTTAGAAAAAGAATAAATGTGTTGAAATAACCGTTGAAATAGCATTTATTGAGTTCTTGCTATGTGGTAGTGTCTGCCAGAGAAGCTCACCTAACACAATCTTAATAGGCATAGAGGTTTTTTCCAAATTTCCAGATGAGGAAACTGGGGCTTTCAAAGATTTATTAACTTTCCCAAGGCCTAGCAGCCAGCTCATGCTGGAACCAAGGCTGAAGTTGGACTAGACAAGTCTGCCCCTCTCTAGTTATCAGGCAGTTACAGCAGAATGTGAGAAAAGCTTCTTCTCTCCTTGTGTTTCTTTCATTTAATTATTGATGGTCATTATTCTAACTTCCAAACAATGCTAGAAATAATAAGCTGTCAGTGGAGGGTCACTCTTTGCTACACATTGACCTCATATCATAGGAGCTCAGGTCATTAGCAAAATGAGGACATTCTTTTGCTCTGAGGTATCTAATTTTATGCACGTTAGCAAATGAATACATTCAATAACTGGACCTGGATAATTCTGTCCATAAGATAATCATCCTAAATAAATAGTACTGCTTCCAGAGAAGGTGCGCACGGCCCGGCCGGCAGCTGGGGAGGGGCATGAACAGCACTCAGGAGTCCTCTGATGAGGGATGCTCAGGGTCTACTCTGTACTCACCAATGGTTCTGCACTGCATTTTCCCAGTGCAAAAATTCTATTCAGGGTCATTGCACCTGACTTCATAAGCAAGGAATCAGAGACAGACCTAAAAGGTAATTTCCCAAAGTGCTGCTTTTTAAGAGCAAACTTTCTGAATGATTCCAATGTCACCTCTCCTGGTGTTTCAACAACAACAACAAAATAGTCTTTGAAAGGCAGAAAATACCCTTTGCCTACTTCCCGGAGGCCTGTTTTGATTATTCACCACCACTGTGGCCCAGGGAGTATGAAGTCCATTTCCGTACTGGCATTTCCTGGCCCGTTGATTCTGCGTGACAAGCTTGACAAGTGTTCACTCAATGGCCATTAGTGTCTAACTTGGACCCCACAGGAATGATACCAAGATGCCTGAAGTGGCCAAAGGCCAACACGTGCTCAGGTCCTCTCAAATAAGTCTTCCAAGAGAAAAACTGATAATTTTAGTTAAAAAAGAAAAAAAGCAGTATACTTGGAATTACTATGAAACCATGTTGATTATCTAACAGAGTGAATTCTCCCGACCGAGTTACATTCATTTTGGGAGTGACGATGTTTGCTAGCATGCTCAGAATTGTATCTGTACCAT
Organism: Hydrochoerus hydrochaeris; assembly: GCA_004027455.1. Lineage (NCBI taxonomy): Eukaryota > Metazoa > Chordata > Mammalia > Rodentia > Hydrochaeridae > Hydrochoerus > Hydrochoerus hydrochaeris. Next base: position 23,969 of record PVLA01010827.1, read on the forward strand.
AATTCTTGGCAGAAACAATCCACTCCATTTTTACTAGAGAGTTAACAAAGGAAAAAGATTAAGAAGCTGAGAAATACGGGCTTCAGATCTGGCCTCCTGCCCCAACCAGCTCTGTGACTTTAACCATTTGCCTTTCTTTGCCATCTTCTTCCTCTACATGGCTTAAAAGTCAAGAAAACAAAACAAAATATTCTTGACTCAGAAGATAATGCAGTATTTGTGAACACATTTTAAGGAAAGTGCTTATAGACTCAAGGCATCATTATTGCTGTCAACAATATAATGGCAGGTTCTCTGTCCAATTTACTTTTCCATATCTGTCAAAAAAAAGGATGCAATGAATCCTGTGCTTGAAAGGAAGAAATGATGGCATCTCAGCCCTAGATTTTCCTAGGCTTGCCTGCACTCTTAGCAGCCATTCTCCCTATACCCATCCTGATGGTTTTGCTTTACATGGTTTATAGTCCCTCAGTAATTTTCAACACCATGAAGAATTTGTTTGATGGCGGTTACTGTTCTACATGAAGGACATAGGGCATTTTAACTTCTTCCCCAACACCCCATACAGTACCAGGGAAATGGCAGGGCAAAGAGGCCTGGAGCTCTGGGTCAATTAGTTCCCTACAAAGACCAATAGAACTCACCCTCTGCTTCCCCAAAGTCTCTGACCACTCTGAAGAGTTTCTTCTCAATTCAGGTTCTGTTTAAGATGTTTCTCGGAAGTGCCAACTTTGGTGAAGCCGCGCACTTTGTCTCCACCTTGGGTTTCTTCAATTTGATCTTCATCTCCTTCACCCCTGTCATCTTGTACTTCACCAAGGTGGAGCACTGGTCCTCTTTTGCAGCTCTGCCATGGGGCTGTCTCTGTGGGATGGCAGGACTGTGGCTGGGTAAGTGGCCTCTGGCTTTGGCTTCCATTTAGTGTGTCACTTGAGCTTTCCTTGGACACATTTTAATAGTACGATTATTTCCCTTGGGTATCTCCATGCTCTACTGCCCTCCTTCACACTGGCTAATGTCATTGAATGTCTAGAAGTTTTTTTGCAGGCTTGCGTTGATTAGATCTGAATTTTTCAGCTGGTGTATTTTTGCTATGGTTTAATGTATGTAACTGGGTGCCTAAGTTGCTCTGCTTGGCCCTGGCCTTCACACCACCTTCAGCAGTCTCCATGTTGGGCTGTGTCGTGTGCATGTTCCATGTAAGCCATAGTGTGAGGTAGTGGGTCATGCATCCACTATTTGAGTGGTTCGGAATGGTCAGAGCACCCAGTGCCAGTGAGAGGGAAGGAAGGCAGGATTTGGCGTTTGAGAGAAATGGCTCGTGAAGGGTATGGAAGCCACATTGAAGGGTTTGGATTTTACCAAGTCCAATGGGTATGGTATGCAGAATGGTTTTTCTCCCTCACCAGGAGGGAGAACAAGAGAGTATGAGCTCAACTTGGTAGACTATGCCTAGTCAGGAGCCAAGGAAAAGTCATGCAGAATCTTTGTACACCCTTGCTCGCAGTTCCCTGGAGCTCTGAAGCTCTCTTCCATGGCCCACCCAGCTCCTAGTTTGAAGCTGCACTTGACCTGAGAGAAACCTGGAAAATAGCAAGCCTGCACTTCTCTCACCAAGCAGGCAGTCCTGGGCTGGTGTCTGTTTACCTAGAGTCAGAACATTCTTGCTCTGCCGCCTTTCCCACACACTGTCTTTGCCTGCTCTACATTCTCCCATCACTGGCAGCCTGAGGACCTCCACCAGTCCCTGGCTGACCCTCTTTGCCAAGGTGGTGTGACTCCACAGCAGTTCCTGGGAGAAGAATGTCCTGATTCCAAGCAAGGGTATTGGGTGGGTTATCTTGTTCTGTTCCACCCATGCCCCTAAGGGGAGATCTTAGACAGGAGCATTGAAGAGAAGAATCAAGCATTCGTTGGCAGTCCCCTGAGCTCTATTTTTCAAGAGCAAAATCATATGATTTTCATCTCTCATTATCTCTGATCAGTTGAGCAGGAGTCAATATGCAGTGTTTCCATAAAACCAAAATATCCTAACTGAAAAGGCCCCAATAATTTCCAAAATAACCTAGCTCAGAACAATCACCAGCAAAGTTTCACTGGCTTGTGGCTCCCCCTATGCACACATGGCTTCCACCTTGTAACAAAATAGTCCTCCACCAAGACATGTATGTCCTTTGACACTGGCACAGCTACTGCAGCCTCCTAAATGAGCCTGCTCCAGCCAAGGGCCACCCATGCTAGCCAGACCCTGGAGCTGCCAAGTGGTGTGGTTTCCACACTCCACTGTATACACTGCCACCTGGCACTGCAGCTGCTCCACAGACCCAGCCCAGGGCACGACAGAGCTTCCTTCAGCCCAGGCTGAGTCATGACAAATGGAAGAGGCAGCCTCTCTTCTGACTGTGTCACACACTCCAGGCATTTCCAACACAAAACTTTGGTGCTTCTGTGGTGAAGATTTTATTTTCATCCCTGTCTCCTGTGATCTTGCTGAGGCTGGTCTGAGAGGCAGGGCTAAGAGATGAATACTGGTCTGCGCTGTAAGCTGCTTCACTTCTGCAGCTGTGCTGAGACCTGCTCTGCAGGGACCTCACCTCTGGGGAGTGCCTTAGCCCAAATGCAGGTTAGCTTTGCCCATTCGTCCAACATGTCTAATTACACATAAACTTGGGCTGGCCCCCCATGTTACTGTAACACACTGAATTAGATGTTCTTTTCCTTAGGTTTCCAAAAGAGAATATAATTATTTCATATGAAGAACTAAGGAAAAACAGACAACACATTTCAGCAAAACCACCTGACTTATGCTGAGTGAGGAGGGCTTAGTTCTGCCAAAGTACCACTACTTTCATTGCATTTCCTAAAATATTCAGTTCAGTCAATAAAATGACCATTTAGAAGCACAGCAGAGCTTTAATACATTTAACAAATTCCTGACCTGTCACGGTGCACCATATTTGAGTCCTGGAGTCTAAGGAGAGACCTAAGGTGTTAGAATGTTAGTTCCCACTACAGCCTTGCATGGAGGAGGAAGATGCAGGTACCAGTGTAGGAAGGCCACAGGCCTGGATTGCCAAAGCTGTGGTTTAAACAAGCCTTGTGAAGACCAATCCAATGGCCTCTACCTACCAAGTACAAGTGACTCCAGGTAACTAAGTTAGTGGTCTTAGTTAAAGCATAGATAATAGGAATGATTCTACAATCTTCTTTGATTTACTGGAATGGTTCTAGGACCTTTATTTATCCTGTTGGAATAGTTCTAGAAGCTACTTTGATTCTACAGAGATATGGGCAACATGCATCCATTTTATAACTTTTTCCTTTGAAAAACATATATTTGATAATTTTTGAAGGAGATGGATGATTATTTTAAATAATTTTCTATTTAAAGAGACCCATAGGTGTTAGTTACAGAACATAAAGCCACATCTGCAGTCAGTTCTGTGGCCCCGCCTTCTGGTGGACAATCAGGACTTGCAAACTTGTGAACAGCTCCCCAGGATTGAGAATTACACTGAATCCACTCTTGTTTGACCATATGATGTTTACTCCAGGGGAAAAAATAGAACAGACTATCACTGGTTATACTTTTTAAAAATAGTAACATTAAAGCCTTTCAATCATCCAGTAGTATAACATAATATAGAAAAGTAACAGAGATAAAGCACCAACTTTAACCAGTCACCTGCTTTCAACGGCTCACTTGCCCCAACCTACTCTTACAATGCTAATAAGTAGAGTAGTTTACCTCACTGCATTTGCTCTATACATCTTTTGCGAGGCCATTGGTAAGACCTGAGGCAAAAAGTGTGGAAGAGAAAGACAAAAGAATCTGGCTAATTTGCCAATATATGCACACATCCATCTCCAAAATTAGAGAATAAACTGGCCCAAAATGGAGGCACTTGAAAGGGTGCACTGAGCAAAGACATGGATTCTATTGCATCATGGAAGAAAAGAGAGAAGCATAGATCTCTAATCTGGCCTGATTCCCAGTCCCCAGCACTGCTCTCTGCAGGGGACTCTGCTCAGCACCAGATGAGGCTGTCATTGGCAAACACAGGAAAGGAGATAACACGGGACAAGGGAATTTTCAGGTCCTGGAAACATCTTGGAGACACCCAAAAATTTGCATGGAACACTTCAAAGGACTTCAAAGCCCACTGAAATGCAAGATTACCAGAAAACTTTAACCACAGATGTTCATTAGAATCTTCCTGCCTAATGTTCTCTACCATCTCTCCATCCCCATAAAAGGGACACACTTCTTGTTCAAGGCTTTATAGTCTTTATAGTCTTATCATGCTCATAATAAATTCCATGTCATGTTGCCTTTATACAAGCCTGGTGATTTCTGCTGCCTATGTATGTAACAAGGAGCATCTCAACTCTCCTCACCCTGTATATCTGCCTTTATTTTTCAGCTTTCAACATCCTAGTGAATGTTGGTGTGGTGCTGACATACCCAATCTTGATCTCCATTGGGACAGTGCTCAGTGTCCCTGGAAATGCAGGTACTGGTCCAGCTTGGTACATGCCGTTTTTGACCACTGCAAGTCTCCTGTTCATGTTTGCTTTATGCTCTGACTTGTTTCTTCCAGCAATTGCAAATTATGCCCCACGTCTCAGAAGATGTTTTCAAACATCATGAAGGTGGCAGACAACAGAATAACTATGCAGCTGATTTTAAAATTGCAGTTTCATAAATACTATTTTTACTTGGTTGTGTTTTTAGAATCAAATGCCAAATGTATCATTTGGGTTTCACATAATATCCTGACAACCTAATTTTATGGTATTTTTAGAGGAAGTCCTATGGAAACAAAAGAAATCCCAGCATAGGACTGTGAAGAGCATATGCCTAATGAAAGTGCAGGAAGTGAGCAGGATACGGGTTCCCTATTATACTACCCACGGGGTGCTGTAGAAGCTTCACCTTGGGCAGAATATGTGACCCTCCAGGAAAAGCAATTTGACTCTCTTCAGGGGCAAGATGAGGTGTTATTTTCCCAGGATAATCTTTCTAGTGAAACCTTCCAGTGAAACTAACAATCAAAAGGCACAATCTGGATAATGGTCATTTCTCCCAACTTTAAAATTCTGTGATTCCAAATCTTGAGAAGCCATCTTTCTTTCAGGACAATCAGCAAATGTTTATTGAGCTCTTATTAGGTTATAGGATTATAAATAAGACAGCAAAAAAAATTACATTGTTCTCCTCTTAGGAAGCTTACAATTCAACTTGGAAAAGAAAACCAAAGAAGCACCACATGGATGACACCAACATCCACTGCAAGCTCAAGTAGTAGATTGGCCCCTTTGAATCATGGCTGCAGAAGTCTTTGAGTTCTTGGATGGCTGAATTCCAGGAAACTCTTTCCTAGTTAACCTTGAATGAGACAGTATCCCTGGGGTTCTCTTAAAGCAAAGTCTTCCACTTTTGTAACTCAGAACCTGTGAAGGATGGGCTCTTTCTGATCCCTGAAATGCTATCAAGGCATCTTTTCTATTGTCCTGATTCAAACTACTTGGTTTATTTCTAATACTGATCTTTTAGCAACTGTAGTCTGCTTTGCTCCAAATTTAAAGATCCTTCCTTTCCAGCAAAATTTAAAACTTTTAAGCCAGGCATGGTGGTACATCCCTGTAACTCCAGCATTTAGGAGGCTGAGGCAGGATGATTGCTGTAAGTTCAAGGCCAGGCTGGGCTACACAGTAAGTTCAAGGCCAGCCTAAACTGCATAGTGAAACCCTGTTTCAAAAATACAAAATCAAACAAACAAACAAACAACCCCTTTTATTTTCTGGCAAAACTTAAAATTTTATTACTCCTGATTCTCATTATAAATCTGACTAAAAGCATGAAACCATATTTTACCACAGCCTTAGCACTGGGCTGCCTTGAAATTTCCTCCACAGGATTAATTAGCTCTGTCTTTCACAAAGTCTTTTGACACAGGCAAATACAGACAAATTTTTTGCCAAAGCATAATACACATGGCTTTAAATCCAAACCAGTGGAGTTCTTATTCCCAGCTAAGGCCTCCTGAGTCAAAGCTTTACTACTTCCAGTTTTATCAGCATTCTGGTCTTCTAAGCTCTGAACATAATCTTCCATCTAGCTTGAATTATAGCATTCTAGGTCTTCTCTAGTCTGTGTCTCCAAACATTTCTGAACTGCTCCCACAAACCTGTTCCAACAGCTTGTAAACCACACAGTCAGGTAGAGTCACAGCAATGACCCCACTTCTCTGATTACCAAAATCTGTCTTCATCACTTTCTTATGTCTAGGATAAAATACCAGACACTCACGACTTAAGGAGAGGTTTATTTTGGCTCAGAGTTTTTAGAGGATTTAATCCATATTTAGCGAGCTCCAGTGGAGGAAAAGCATGGTGGAAAGGTCTGACAGAGAAAAGCTGTTCACCTCCTAGTGACTAGGAAATAGACCGTGAGGGGAGGAGCCGGGGAGGGAGGTAGATCCTTCCAGGCTGAACTCCCAGAGACCCACCTCCCACCAGGCCCCACCTCCCGATAGCAAATTAGCTGAAGCACTGCGTGATCCAAGCACCTTCAATAAGCTCTACCTCTGAACATAGGAAGTTTTAAAGAGAGACATTCTAGATTGAGCTACAAAACAGCATTGTATTTTGAAATGATAGAGATATTTGGGAACCAGATAAATGGTTATTGCACAATATTGTCATTACATTGAATGCCACCAAATTCACTTCTATATGCTAATTTATATTCTATGAATTTCCCATCAATTAAATCTTGTAAAAGGACAGCATATACAAATTTGATTCATTTGAAAAATTTTGATGACCTAGTGAAACTGGAGAAGGATGAAGGGCTTCAGAGGAAAATATTAAGAGAAAAAACTGGAGAGGTCATTAAGTCAGATAATGTGCAATTTGAGCTAAGCCTTGAAGGGTAAGTTTAATTTAGGGAGAAGAAGTGGAAAATAAACATAGATTTAATAGGAAAAAAGGAAACACTAGCTTGAAGTCTTTGGGAAAACCTTGAGAAGTGGCTCTGACTTGGTCTCTGGTTTTCTGAGTTTAGAAACATTCATAGACTGTGGCTGAAGAGATTTTTCTTCCACAGCTGTGGATCTCCTGAAGCAGGAGGTGATATTCAATGTTGTCCGCCTGGCTGCCACGATCATCATCTGTCTTGGGTTCCTGCTAATGCTGTTGCCTGAGGAGTGGGATGAAATCACCCTGAGATTCATCAACAGCCTGAAGGAGAAGAAGAGTGAGGAGCACGTGGAGGACATGACCGATCCCAGTGTGCACCTGCGGAGCAGAAGCAGGGCCAACGGGACAGTGTCTATACCAGTGGCTTAGAGAGGGACACAGTCTGAATGCACGTGTATGTATATTCTGTGAATATAATAAACTTTTCTCACTACCTGTACATTCAAATGACAATATTCACTCGGAATTTGGATAAACCATATGTGAAATAATGCCAACAAGAAAAGTTTACATTTATATGCTTACCAAGGAGCTGGTGTAAATCATCGTAATAAAATTTTTTATTAAAATATATTTACCCTCCTATTAATTCTTTTTGGGAAGGGGGAATTTCCTCCCCTTCACAAATTGTCTTGAAAACAGGAAAATCAGTTAAATCATTATGTCACATTTTCTTACCAGGAACCGAGAACTTTTCACTCAATCAGAAAAGGTTACCTAAAGAAAACATGCAAAGATTCACACTATATTTAAGTCCAGTAGGAGCTTGAGAGTTTGAAAGTTGGAAAATTGTTAAACAAATAACAGGAAAACATCCTGTACACATGAGACCTACACTAGGACCAGTGGAGATGTGAGGATGTGGAAGACTCGTGTGTACTTTCAACGTGCTCAGAGAGGTACAGAGCACCGTTCATGTCCCAAGTGTCGGCACTATGGAGCAGACATTTGGTAAAGGCATAAGTGGCTAGGGAGGACATTGGTTACACCTTATGTCCTTCGCTACCGAGCTTTATGACAGAGTTGTTTGTATTCGCTGTCATTCCATCTCCAGCTCCACTCACTGCTCCGCCCTCTGCCTGTACCTGCCATCCTCACAGCGCCTCCGGAGGTAAACTCACAAAAGCCACTAATCACCGTCCTCGTGCCAGGCGTGTTCATTCTCGTCCACCCTTACCTCAGGGTGTTCTCAGACGTATTTGACATGATGAGTGTGTTTTCTCTTTTTCCCAAAACACTGCCTTTCTTTGGATCCTGTCACTTTCTCTCTTCCTTAAACTTCAGCTTATTAGTACATGTGTGTAGTACACATTCACATTCCTTGTGGGCAGGTGATGCGTGTAGCTAACACCTCTGCTCTGCATTCCCTTGCTCCTCCTCTCCCCTCCCTCCATCTCTTGAGCCCTTCACCTTTGAGAACGATCTGTCTCCCTAATTCCTTTATCTCTTCAGCTCTTTATTTTTGCTCCGGGTTTCTCATGTAAGAGAAACCCAGGGTCCATCACTTTCTCCTAATCCTCTTTCTACCTCACACATAGTGTCTCTGGGTACTTTTTCCAAGTCAGTAACATCAGTATCTCCAGGTTGGTGCTCACCCTTTCTTAGCATCTCCCCACTTATGCTGTCTCCTATGGGCTCATCCTCTCCCACAGCCTCATGGTCACTGTATGATGGTGACTGCAAACCTTTATTGGTAGCCCGTAAGTGTCCCTGAGCTTCAGATCTAACTCCTTAAATGCTTTCTGCAGTTCACTTGGCTGCTTCTTTGTGTGCTTACACACAGTAAATGAGAACTTAGCAGCACCTCTGCTCAGCCCTGCTCTCCTCTTTGTTTCCCATGTGGGTTAATGTCATCATTCACCCCAACCTGAGCCACACAGTGGTGTCAGCTTCTGCTTCCTCACCATGCACCTCTCTCCAGCTTCCACACTGGTTTACGTGATCTGCTGTTCCTCTTTCTCAGTGTTTCATAGTCTGTGCTCCTCCCTTCCTGTCCCTGGCCCCATCACCTCTTGTCCTGATTAAGGAAATACTAGCTTACCTGGTCTTTCTAACTCCTGATCTGGTCTCTCTCTCATTGCTGCAGAGTGACTTTTCTGACATATAAATTTGATTATTGTATTTTCCTGTACATAAAATACTTCAGCGGCAGCTGACCGTCCTCAAAATGACATCAAGACATCTTGGAGTGTTGATAACACTGTCCTCAATGCCTGGTCTCTCCCAGCCTCTAGAGCACCAATGTCTGTTAGGCTTTCTGTGACAGTGGGACTGTTCCTCACATGCTCTTCCTGGACAGCCACACCCAGCTCCTGAGTACCCCACATGTGGCTAGTGCAGTGGAGGTGCTGCATTCTAATTTTTTTTCATTTTAACATGTTTACCGTATTAAAAAGTTACCATGTTAAAAAGCACAGTTCTAGAGCTGTGGTCCCCAGGATCTCTACTCTCCTTGACACTTTACTTTTTACAGTTCTTTCCTCAAGTTGTCCTGTCTTACTTGACTCTCTTTCCCTCTCCTGCCCACTGAGTAACCATTATCTGGGCCTCATAACACCATTCACTGCCAATCATCCTGGGAAGTCTTTTACGTGATTTCTTCAAAGTCAATGCTTAACCCCTTTATAGTAATGATTGCCCTATTCATTGCTGTCGCAAAACAGCTGAGATACTCACTGTAAAGGAGGGAAGATATGTTGGGCTCACAGATTCAGAGGTTCCAGTCCGTGGATGCTTGGCCCTATCACTTTGGGCCTGTGGTGACACAGAGCATATGGAGAGAGCACATGGCAGAGAAGCCTCTTCATCTCATGGAGACAAGGAAGCAGAGAGAAAAGAAGAGGCTAAGGTCCTGATATCCCCTTCAAGGTCACTCTCCCAGTGACTGACGTTCCTCCAACTAGGTAACACATCCTAAAGTGACACCACATCCCAAAAACACCCTATGCCAGGAACCAAACTTGAGCACTTCAGCCTTTGAGGAATATTTATTCAAGGTACAGTACAGACTGTCATCACTTCCAGCCTATTTGTCAGAGTTTTCAGACTACAAGCTCTCGGAGAGCAGGGCTATGCGGCATTACCATTGTGTACCAACACCAGCACTTACAGACATTCTATCTGTGAACAAATGCATAGTTCCACACTCGTGTAAACCACTCCCTGAATTGTGTGAGATCAAGAGGTGGTAGACAGGCATTCTCATGAATGAGGCTGGTGAAAGTGAGAACAGGATGGTAGAAAATGTGCCCCATCCTTTACCATGTTTCCATAAAACCCCGACACACTGAAATAACAGAAGGCATCCCTTCCCTGAAAGGGTTGTTAGAGCACCCAGCAACAGAAGATTCCTGCACTTTCTAGGGAATGTGGTACAAGAAGCCAAGAGTTAGCGGCATCTGTCTTAATATCTCGTCTTTTATTCAGGAATCCCTAAAAGTACAGGTGAGACCACCATGAGACAAGAAAAAGGGACTCAGTGTCACACTTGTTGGAACCACAGGAAATAAAAATCTCAACATGCTGAGCATTTGATCTCTGTCATTTTTAGAAGAGGTGCTGCCTGTTTCCTGGCATAGACAGATGACATGATTTTAACTAAAGCAACACACACATTTTAAACTTCATGACACATTTTCAGCTTCATGAAGAATGGTACAAAGTAAATGCAATGTGTTATCAGTAAATATGAATTAATCTGTTATCTAAGTGGAGTCGGATTTGGCTATTTAAGAGCCATATTTGTATAAACATTGCTCTTGTCTTGCTTTTAAATTACTGTGAAGTAGGAGTAAGCACTGACTAACCCTCTCCAATGTCTTGCCACTACTTAACATGACATTTAAAATTGCATTTGGACATGTTGTCAAAATGAGAAATGAGTTGTTTTGCTGTTTTTGATGATTCATTTGGAAAAATAGAGTCAGCCAGTCTGGGAAACACTAATTCAACCTATGACTGATCACCACAATTAGCTCATTCTATATTAAGAAAGTATTTCCATTATGCTATTCATTCATTTATTCATTAAAAATTATTAAATTGTACATCTGGCTTTGAAGTGGGGTATAATGTGAGACTGTCACTAAGTGGATCCTGTTTGCCCCTGGAGAAACACTACCGACCAAATTCGGTGACCATAGGAATGGTCTTTATCTGCGTGGGGATGGGCTGTGGGGTGCAGAGAGGGGCTCCCTGCTTGCAGGAGCTTACAACCTTTCCAGGTAAGTTATCTCCTTGACAATTAAAATAACACAGAAGTTTATTTAAATCAGCTGTGGGAATGTGAAGTGTTACCTTTAATTCAGGCAAAAGCCATAAATAAAGACAATACTTTTCCTTATTATTTTTTCTGGTCATCATGAGAATCGCTTGTGATAAGGTATTTCAGTCACTGAACAAATATGGCTGTGCCTATGTTGTGTTTTCAGGAAGTCAAATCTACATGGGTCTGGAGGATACTGAAGCACTTCAGTATATCCGTCAGCTTTCCCATTTTCAGGCACAATATCCAACACTCACAATTTTGAGGAGGAAAAGTTTGATTTACCTCACAGTTCAGGTGGGTTCAGTTCGTGCTGGCTGACTCCAAGGCAGGAACATCAGTGGAAGGATGTGGCCAAAGCTGCTTACTTCATGGGAGCTGGGGAGCAGAGCAGGGCACAGTGCCCGAGGAAGAGGCAGGGGCAATATGCAGCACCCAGGGCTTTGCCTCCATGACCACACGGAACACACCCAGGAACGAGCTAGGTGCATTTCCTAGCCCCACGAAATCACCACAAGGAGCAAGACAAAGTTCCTGCCCTTGCTGTGGCCACTAGTGCCCTGTCTCTTGTTCTGAATCTTATTCATTCTAGGTGCAGGAAGTAGTGGCTTTTACGGGTAGCCAAGGCAGTTCAGGGTCTAAGAGCACCCACACATCAACTCCAGCCGCACTTCTTCCAAGTGTGGTTTGGAAAACGCCAACCTGCTTTGTGTTCCTCCATTTCAACATAAACAAATGAGGATATTGATCTCATTTAGGATTGTTGCACAAACCAAACAAAATAATATGTGACAATTTTATCACACTCTCAGAAAGTCTAAACCAGACCAATAATCCTGCCACCTCCCTACAGGTCCTCATCAAGGATTTTCAGAAATAGATTTGACCCCTGGGCCTTTCCTTGGACCTCAATTTCACCACACTGTGCCCTCACAGTCATGGAGCTGGCACTGAGCATGGAATTCTACCAAAATAAACCAGAGAGACAAAAGAAGCCTGGCACCAGGACCAGGCCAAGGAAGCAGAAGAGGCTCCGCCATCCCCATCTGCCTGGTTCCCTCAGCATTCTGCGTCTAGCTTTCTGGCCCAGTCATTGGAACTAATTGCCTGACAAAAAGACAGACTAGCGACTTGGCTCTGAAATTAAAATCACTTCAACCACGTCCTGATCTCTTCACAAACAGATTATAGGCAAATCAATTTTGCTCATCCAGGCTTTGCATGCCTTTTAATTTGTGCAGGCACTTTGTCAAGATCCAGAGGACAAATGATTTGGAGAAAGACAACACAAGAGACAAAAGAATGAGCAGGGGGGCCAGTCAAGCGTTTGGATGTGTCTGATATTTAAGTACAAATCCTCTTTCTCATTTATGCATAGACCCCAGTCAGGACCACAAATAACAGGCAGCACAAGCCGTGCTGTTTGTCTGGCAGGCTAGAACGAGAAGTCTCTATTAATTCTAATGCTTTTTATTTCTTTGTTCTCATTCCCTCCACCTCTGTGGCAATTTAAGAGTAGGTAAGAGCGGGGATACCGGGACGTGCTAGGGCCCAGATCACAAAGGCTGAAAGGGCGCAGCTCACACTTCAGTGCTGATCGGTCAGGCTGCCCCCACACGGCAGCCACCAAAGGAAGATGACTTGGTGGAGGCAGGAGCACCATATCCTTCAGGGCTTGAGGATTCTTAAGAGCAAGCTGTTGATCTGAGCTGCAGGTAAAGGCTTCAAGGCTGTTGCAAAACTCTTCTGATAGTTTTTAAAACAGTAGGAACTTGTTGCTTTATTCTGAAGGAATCAATTACAAGAACTCAAAGACCCTAAAACTACACTGTCCTCTACTAGCCACGAGCCACATGAGGCTCTTAAATTGTGGCACAAGTATCAGCAGAGATGTGTTGGGTCAAGCATACTAGATTTTGAAGACTTCACACGAAAAGAAAAAATGTACATCTTTCATTGTTTAATACTTGTTGCATGCTGAAATGAGAATGTTTCTGTATGTTGCAGCTCAAATTATTTTTCCATGAGCAGCACTACTCCCATAGCAATCACTGGATCGTCTCTTTTGCTACTGCTTCAGTGGATCAAAAAGCAAATATGTAGTTTTGAATTCCCAAGGCTGGCAAAGGGGGCTGCAGTTCTCTGTGTGGTGAGGGCCTGCTTCCTGCCTCACAGAAGACATTTTTTCAGAGTCTTCACAAGGCAGAGGAGCCCTCAAGCCTCTTTTATAAGGGCCCTAATCCCATTATTGTAGGCAGAGTTCTCAGGCCTAATCACCTTCAAGGGACCTGCCTTGTAATGTCATCACTTTCAGTGTTAGCATTTCAACAGACGAGGTGGGGGGGAGACACAAGCACTCAGCCCACAGCAGAAGGATGGACAAAATAGTGGAAAGCAGAGAGGCAGAACAGCTTTGGAAGGAAATAATCATTTGGTCCTATTTGGTTAGTCAAGACGAAATATATTGACTTCTCATGCCAGGCAAGTGAGAACCGCCAACCACAGGCAGAAGGAAGAACTAGAAGGACAGTGTGTTAGTCGGTATCTGCTGCTGGAACAGACTTCCTGACACCTGCAGTTTAAAGGAGGATAGGTTTAAAGCAGCTTGTGGTTTCGGTTGGTGCTAAGCTGGCTCCAAGGCAAAAGCAGCATGGTACAAGGGCATGGCAAAGTAAAGCTGCCCAGTTCCTGGTGACTGGGGAGCAGAGCTCAGGGAAACTGCCAGAGAGGAATGGTCCAGGAATCTGATATATACCCCAAGATCCCACCCAGTACATCCCCACGGGTCCCTAGGCTGGCTTCCAAGCCAAGCTGGTTGACATGTCATCATTAATGGCCACAGAGAGCATTTAAATTATCAGCCAGCCAAGAAACTGGAAAGGGCTGGAAGTGTGTTGAAACTAGCAAGGAAACTTTGGCTGATACCAGTTCTTCTAATGCAGAAGGGTTAGAAACTGCTTTAAATAATGAAAAGCAAAAAGGCCATATTGAGGATTAGAGTAAAAAGTAGAAAACTCTTTGACTTTTAAATATTGCAAGTAACTTGCAGGGAAGAGGCTAGATCGTATTCCTCAGAAATTACTGTAATAGAGTTCCTACTTATGACAGCAAATGTAAATACTCAAGGTGAAAGTCAAGAATTTATTAGTTTTTGACCTGGTGTGGTGGTGCATGCCTGTAATCCCATCACTCCAGAGGCTGAGACAGGAGGATTGCAATAAATTTGAGGCTAGTCTGGGATATATAGTAAGTTCAAGTTTTGCCTGAACTATACAGCAAAACTCTGTCTCAAAAAAAAACAAAAAATATTTTGATTAATTTTTAATTTAAATTTATCTTTAAAAGATATATAAAAATTGCACATATTAATGAGAAATTATATGATGCTTTGATATGTGTATACATGTATAAAAATAACTATCTCCTCAAACATTTTATCTTTTCTTTATGGTGAAAAATTTCAAATTCCCTTCTAGCTTTTTTAAATACATAGCACATTAGTGCGATCTCTAACCCACCTACTATGTACCAGAACTTCTCATCTTTATCTAAGAGTAATCTAGTACCCATTAATCAACCTTACCCAGTCTCTCCCTCCTTGGTGCTCTCCTCGCACTCTAGTGGCTGCTATTTTATTCTCAGAAATGACCTCGGTGTGTTTACATTCCACATATGAGTGACAGCATGTGACATTTGTCTTTCTGTGCCTGGCTCAGTCCACTTCATGCAATGTCCTCCAGTTTCATCTATGTTGTAGCAAGTAACAGAATTGTATTCCTTTTTACAGCTAAGAGTTTCCCATTGCTTATATGCACCACACAGTTTCTGATATAAATCATAAGATTAGGACAGATTTGGTCAACAGGGAGTAACCTAACTCTGGCCAGTTGACTGGAAGTTTCTCCTTCAGATAGGTCAGCCTCCAGACACAGGCTAACTCGACACCAGGAAACTTCATAATGTGACATCTACCCAGAAATCGCCAATATTTTGGGTCTGGCCTTCTGCACTTGGGGACCAGAAATTAAGTCTTTTTGGGGCCCCAATGACTAGCCCAGGGGTCCCGAAGTGTGATTCCCAGACCAGCGGCATCAGCATCAGCTCAGTGCTTGGCAGTACTCCGTCTCCAGCAGCCCAGTTTAATGTTAAACAAACTCCTGCTCACGTTACACAAGAGATTCCAGTGCATAATAAAGCCTGAAATCCACTGACTAATGGCCCTTGGTCCATAAGCATGAAATAGATGTTGACAATCACAAATTGAACCATTGTCTGGACAAAAATCCTCACCTAAGTAAGGATAGTGCAATCTTCCCTTAAGAGGCAAATGTACTTGGAAAATTGAATTTTAATGTAAAGATTGCTTGGTGAGCCTGAAATTAAACATGGAGAGTCAGGTGTGTGATTCTAATTTTTCCCTGTTTAAATTGTATTTCCATTTCAACTCCTGCCTTCTTGTGGTGATGGGTTCATGCCAGTGGGATAATAAGTGACAAGGAGAAAAATCTGAAGAACAAAATGGGCAACTGGTCCCAATCACACACCCACAAAAAGAGCATGTTCTACCAGATCTAAGCTAAAGACATCAGCAAGTAGAGAGTATGAATGTGCCAATCCTTGATTACAGACACTGGTTATGGCCCATGTGACCCACGCAAGTACCCATGGCACTTGACTGCTTCCTTTACATATGAGTTTTCTTGTTATAACCCAACTAGATGCTCCATTAACCTAGACCACTGACACAGGTACATTAGAACGCAGTCTCTGTCCAGACCTCTGCTCTGCTCTGTTGATGTCCGTGGTTCCCCTACTCTAAAGCTCCATGAATGTAGGAGCCAGGCATTCTCCATTTTCAACAGATTGTATCTTACATGTTTTAGCTCTCCATCACCAAGATTTCCACATTGTTATGTTTCTATTTGCATCAAATCTTAATATTCAAATATTTCCAGTTTCCATATTCTTTCACAAAGCTTTCTACAAAACTCACTCATGATTCATGATTTTAAAGCTTAACCCACATTTTAACTTCTAATAGTTCTGTTTCCATCAGCTAACACCAGTGCAATTTCCTCCTTCCACATAAGATTTGCCTCTTCTTCACTCACTCCTAGGTACAAGCTATCAGCCCGAGAGCTGCTGGATGCAGCTTCAGTGCTCACTGCTCCTTGCCATTCACACAGCGCTGGCTGAGAGGTCTCCTTCCCTGAAGTGTTAATCCCATCACACCTGAGCCGGAACCTGTGGTCCTTCCTATCCATGGGCTGGAAATAATTCAGTCTTCAGGATGTCACTGTTACTATCTAGTCGCAATAACTGCATTAACTTTTAATGCTTAGTTTCCCCCAGGGCCTCTCTGGAAATCTGTATTTTATTTTATTTTATTTTATTTTATTTTATTTTATTTTGTGTGTGTGTATGGTGCTGGGTATCAAACCCAGGACCTAGTGTGTGCAAGGCAAGAACTCTACCACCAAGCTATATCCCCAACCCCATCATCTGTATCTCTTCACCCTCATTTCCTCTTGTTACATCTATAATAATATAAAAAACCACAAATGGCAGTTTTCCCATGGTTCTATGCATAAATCTAAAGGTTCTTCTGAATCAGGAAAATCTGCTGTACACTATAGTTTTGGAGTTGATCTATTTGAATGGACTATAAGTCTTAGAACTGATAATCCAGCTCTTCTAAATGAGAACCATATACTAGGGAGAATATTTACTTAATGAAAATAACCCATTGCTGATCCATAAAAAATGACAGCTTTATTGTAATTATAGAACATGCCATACAGTACTAAGATTCAGTCACCTAGTTATTTTGTTAAATGGTCTTATATCTTTTCTGACATTTGTTGACAACTTAATAACCAGTGCCTAGACTAGGTAATTTAGGTAAAAAGCTATTACCTTTTGAAAAGAGAGACTCTGTTCATCTTTCCATGCCCAGCAATAGCTCATAGTAGGTATTCAGTAAAAGGGAAATAAATAGGAGGAAGGAAGAAAGAGATCTTGGTCCTGCCAAGTGAAGGATCTATTTTCTAAGCAAATGTTTACTGACATATTTTATAGTGCCTAAAATTCCATATCTCATTGTGTTGGCAAGAAGCAGGGTCAATGAGAGAGAGAGAGAGAGAGAGAGAGAGAGAGAGAGAGAGAGAAAGAGAAAGAGAGAGGAAGGTCAAAGGCTAAAAATAATGGACACACGGTTTGTCCAGCGAACTCCCTGCTCTCCCCGCAGTAGCCCAGGCTGGTGTGGAAGAACAGCCCCAGACCTTTTCGGAGACACAGCCTATTCTTGATCTAGCGCAGAGCTCAAGAACCAGCCCAGAGTAGAGACTGAATTCTCAGATAGGACTCTTAGCTTAGTGCCTTCCGGAGAGTCCTGAGGGGAGGAAGGGAAGAGAGATTCACCTGGGTGTGGGCCAAGAGGTAGAGCCGTGCCTGCCTGTGACTCTGTGAGTCATCACAATTCCAGTTAACATGCAAGAGCACAAAGCCCCATTCACAGAGCTCCTCAGTAAGTGCCCATCCAGCCAAGCACAATGCCCAAGCCCCCTTTGAGTTTCCTGGTGCTGCGGCCACACAGCCTTTCATGTAAAGATCTCATGGTTTCCCTCACCCAGATCACACTGCCCTTGCTTCATGCTTACCTGAGATCGCACTCACCCTACATTTTTTACCCACAATTTCCACATCTGTTAAATGAGGTTATTAATACTATTAATCCTCAAAGAACTGCAATGAGTCATCATTAGTGCTTTGCACCTAGGATACTCAATAAAAGTACGTTGTTATTCTCATTAAAAATTTAGGAGAATACAAGATTATTCTTCACTTTCCAACATTTTTCCTAGCCTATAAATAAACTTGATTTGATTTGAGAATGAAACCTGAAAAATGATAATGAATCAAAGTACACAAAGCCTTTGATGCAGATATTAGTTAATTAATTCTACACACATTCACAAAAAAAAATTACTCCAAAACTTAGTGACTTAACACAACAGATATTTGTGCAATTCAGGGTTTCATGGTCATCAGCCTGGTGCACAGAGGAAGGCTGCTTCCAAGACCAGGCATCTGCCAGCAGGCCGGAATCCTTGCTAGTTCCTTGTGCCATGCATGAGCCTCCCCTAGGGAAGACACCACTGTGCTCATTGGCTTTTCTGAGTACTTGAGCAAGAAGGACGAGCAAGACAGAAGCCCCAGGCTTTCAGTAATCTGCTGTCAGGAAGGACATTCAACTCCGCTCACTGCATTCTATTTGTTAGAAGTGACCAGTAAATGCAGCCCCTCTGGGAGGCAGAGCATGACATCAGGAATCACCAGGGATCATCTTAGAAGCTGCCTACCCCTGGGAGGCTATACCATCTTGTTAAGAAGGGGCCGAGGAGCAGGGAATGGTGGCATACACTTATAGTCCCTGAAGTTAGGGAACTGCAAGTTCAAGTTTAGCTGGACAAGTTAATGTCTTAGTGAGATACTGTCTTATCTATTAAGGGAGAGGGGGAGTGCAAAGGCCCTGTGTCCAGTTGTCAGCACAAAAAAAAGGTTGAACGGGTGAAGAAAGAAAAGTATACATGAGCAAACACATATGCACACACACACACACGTACGCATGCCCATGCACATTCTATTTCCACACTCAGGCTTAGAGTGTGGGAATGTTGAAAAAGCTGGGGTCCATCACTGACAAGGAACTGTAGGATGTCAGAGTAAGAAAGGCTCTTAGCCCCTCTCAGAGTCAGTCCTCTCACCTCACCCTACAGGAAATGGAAACCCAGAGGAAGACATGCTCTCCCAAGGCTCATGGTCCTTCTCTGGCCTGAGCCCAGTCTGACACTGTTCTTTCACTATGGCTAACTTTTTATCTCATTCTGAGTTTCTTAGCTACTTCTCATTACTGGGACAAAACACCTGATATCCACAAGTTAAAAGAAGAAAAGCTTGTCTTTACTCATGGTTTGTAGAGGTTTTAGTCTGTAGTTGGCTGGCTCCAATGCAAGATGACACAGCAGAGGAGGAAACAGCCCATGGCAGTGAGAACCAGATGGAGGGAAGAGGAAGAACATATATTGTACAAGGCCATGCACAGTAACCCACCTCTTCCCCCCAGGCTTCACCTTCCAATATCACACTGTCCAGTGTCACACAGCAGTGATCCAGTGGCACCCATAATCCAGTCACCTGGCTAAAGCCCCACCTGTAAGTCCATTAGGCAGAGGGTTTATCTACATGTAACCGTGACACCAGGAAAGAGAAAGATAGAAATGTGTGGCAGCATTCAGTCTTTCTTCCAAGTTACATTAGTCACATTTCGGTACCAACATGTGCTCCAAAAAATGGCCAACTGATGAGTACATGTCGGCTGTTTCTCCTTTAATCCTTGCATATTGGTCATTTCTATTCTAGTTTCCCCTTCTCCTCCCCCTTCTCCCCTTTCTTCTTCTAAGTGAATGAGACAGAAGAAGAGCATCTGCTATTACAGAGAGAACAGGAAAGTTCCATACCAAGCAATGTAAGTAAAGTACTGTGATGCTTAAAAAAAAAATGCCATTTATAAACTTAGAATACAGAAAGGTGAAGATTTTGGCTAGAGTCCATAAAACTATTTTTACAAGGACCTATTTGCTTAGGAGTAATTTATGAAAGTCTTGCACTTTGTGAAGTTTTCCTGATGTGAGTGGCTTGATGCATGAAGCATTCCAGTTTAGGCTCACCACTAATTGTTTTTTAAACCATGCATATGGTTAACTGAGGGCTCAATTGATCAAATAATAGCTGACTGGCCAGAAAGTCTCTCTTCGGCTTTGCAAAAAATGAACTCTTGCATTCTTTCCTGAGTGTTAAGTGCTGTTCAAATTATTCATGTTGGTGCTGGCAGGAGCAGGGAGCGAATACATCACAACTCTATGCCAGGTGCTCATATCCATAAAATCTGGCATGTTTCCCTTGATGGCAGGGCTCTAAATCATCAAGGGACTTGATACCTGAAGCTGTGTGACTGACATAGAAGCTTCCAGACCTATGTTGTTCATACTCTGCAATACAGCATTTCTTTTTCAACTCTAACCTTGCCATTGTGATCTTCATCATAAGGGAAGAGATGGTTAAACATAAAACAAAATGGTCTGACTGTCAGGCAGTAAAATACATCCACAGAATCCTAGAGAAAGTTCTTTACTTCAAGAAAAAAAAAAAGCCACAAGTCCTAACTCTATGAGGTCCACAGGCTGACATGGCGTCTGTTCATTGTGTTTCCATGCATGCTCCTGGGCAAAAGATCTCAGTGCTACTCCTGAGGAGAAGCTCCATCAGATTCCCCTCTTCCCTCTGCCTCATACCCTCTGTTCCTCCCACCACCCCAAGTCCTTGCCCCATCTTCCTTGCCAGAGTGCTGATTTTCCTGTATCTCACGTGTCTTGCTCCTTCTGTATTTGCCAGCCCCCCAAGTGGATGGGAAGGGAAGGGCCGATGCACACTTTCACGGTAGTAAAGGAAATGAAAGAAGCCATCAGGAAATATATTTGAAGGACAATGAGCACATTTAGCTAAAAGCACTAAATCCCAGAGTATCTGTCTTCTTCCTAGCTTTGAGCTGCACTCTAAAGTTCCCCCGTTGCCAGGGCCTTGTCTTTTGAGGATAAATGTGTTCTTTGCATATCTGAGAGTGATGAAAAATTTCTGGAAGAGTATGTTGCGAGGAGGAAAGGGCAGATTATCAGGGAAATAAGGAGAGATTTTTCCAAGAAAACCTCTGAAATGATCCTTAAACATAATAAAAAAAATAATGTTGATAGACAGGTGTAAACAAGCATGAATAGTACTAAAGAGGTGCTGTAATTTTCCTTGAACTACACTGAGAGCAATTTCTAGTAAATGTAGTGGATCAAACTACTGTGAAAAATCCACCTGTTTCTCAAGCACTACATTATAATAATTTGAAACCAAGAAAGAGAATGCACAGGTGTCAAAAATAATGAACTAAAAGTTATACGTGTGAAAGGTTGAATCCAAGAAGCTTGCCAAGTTATCAGATTTGGGTTCCAAAACTCTGAGAAAAGGATTCTAGTCCCAGGTCTCATGCGCAATTGAACTTAAAATTGAACTACCTGGCTAAAACCACACCAAGAATCCCAAATAAAAATTCTGTCCACCAACCTAAGACAGAAGAAGGAATCTTCCCAACTGCCAGGAACTCCATGAGTAGAAAGAGATCATAAATACTGGAGACCAAGTTTGTGGCCTGTGTGCATAAGGGATCTGAATTTACCCTTCCTGCAAGAATGCAGACATTCAGGGACAATTTACTTATATGAAAATGGTCTGAAACTGGTGAGAATCCATTGGGTCCCTGGTAAAACCTCTCTAGAGGTGACTCAGGAAGAAGATAGCTCTACTGCTGAACAAAGAACAGTTGCTGTTGACGTTCCAGTTACAAGAGTCACACACCACTCCAGAAAGTTCAGCTCAGCTATGGAACAATTTACAATCAAGAACACAAAACAAGGGAATAGTTTGTTAAAGACTCCTAAATAAAAATGTTCAAAATGTTTGAAGAGCTGAATCAAATAGAAAAGAACAGAAATAGAAGAGTCTGTAAACATGTACTTTGAAATTAGGGGACAGGCTGGACTTGGACCTAACCTCAATCAAGGAAGCCAAGTCCATAAGACTTTATAAGAATTTCCTCACAAGAACCTGGGTGCTTGATAAGCAAGTACAAAATGTATAGGGAAGACAATCAGGAAGGGAAGATCCTGGGTGGGCTGGAAGCCATAGGCCCAGGACAACATGGTCACAGTCAAAAAAGGAGGACTCTACTCCCTCCTCTCCTCTCTCCTCTGCTGCCCTCTGTTCTCTCCATTTCCTCTTCTTCCCTTCTCCTTCTCTTTCTGAAACTTCAGCATTATTTTCAATGTTTTCCAATCTTATGCTTCTACTACCTTAATCACACTCTCTCAATATCCACTCCCACATATATTCTCCAGATTTCTGTCTATATAAACTGACAAACCTCATGGAGCTATTCACATGTCTGTTACACCTCCTCAAGGCAAGAGAATAGATATGATAATTAGCTTTGCACTTCTTAAATATGTGCTAAATATAAAGACCCTGAACTTCAGCTTCATTGGAAACATGGAAAATCTGCTTCTGGCCAGACATGGTGGCAAACACCACCCAGCACCTGGGAGGCTGGGGCAGAAGACCCCTGAGAGTTCAAGGCCAGTCTGGGCTACATAGTGAGATCCTGCCTCAAAACAAACAAATAAATAAATAAATAAAAATAAATAAATAAAAAAGAAAGGTACTCTGTTTCTCACAGAAAAATAATGATTGCCTATCTTTTTGGAGGAGAGTGTAAAATTGGAAATCAAATTTAAGAAGATTTACATTTTTCTGTAGCTACAAAAAAAAATCAAATGTCGGGAAAACCAGTAAAAATATGAAAAGTATATATACAACTTTCAGACTAGGAAAGAGAAAAAGATAGGAAAAGTGAAGAAAACTTAATCAGTTCAGCCCTATTTACATAGAAGAAAAGAATGAATCACATAGACTGTTCCTTAACCCAGGAGTTCACTGGGCAGTCTCTTTTCCTGAGTACCTGGTATTGTGCCCCTATTCACATTAGAACACTCAACAAGCGCCTATTTCTGCGGCGCCCTTTTCTGTCCATGCCGCGTCCTAGTCCATCCACGCCTTGTGACAATCGCTTCTCCAGGAAAAGAACGCCGCATGTGGGAATTGGGCACGGGGATCTTGAAATGTTTTGTACC
>PVLA01010827.1:47108-59396 GCA_004027455.1 Hydrochoerus hydrochaeris
TGTTTTTATGTAATGCTCAATATGGAGTCGAGGGTGGAGACTCCAGGGGGGTTGCTGGAGGCCCTCTAGATAACCCCTTTGTGAGGACTGGTTGTGGGGTTTTGCCTTCTGTGAATAATGTGAGAGAAGTGAAAGAGCTCATGGAGGAGGATTTACAAAATTCCTGTGAGACAACTACCCTGAGACACTGGACAGGCAGGCAGAGACAGGCAACTAGGACCCATATGTTACGCCACCGGCCACCTAAGACAGGCACAGGACCAGTTGCTGTCCTGCAGGCCCATGACGGGTAAGGCCTGGTTGGGTACATGTGAAGAGTCCTTGACCTAAGACAGGCGCTGTCCTCACAGGGACTGCCACTCCCATAAATGATAAGGAAAGCAATGTAGGGAGCGGCATAATAATCTCACACATCTCTTCGTCCTGTGGGCGTCCGGTCCTCCTGCGGGCGTCCGGGTACTTCGGCTTGCATTTCCCGGGCTGACTAAATGTCAAGATTAAAATGTTAATTGATACCTATTGCCCTGAACCTGGGGCGCTTCCTGCTTGGAGTTGAGGTCAATTAAAACCTATTGTTTGGGATTGTCCCTGCCTGGCCCTGGGCCTGGGGTGTTTTCTGCTTGGGGCTGGGGGTTGCTGCCAGGGTGGGCAAATATATATTCCAGCTTCTAAAAAATAAAGGTGGATTCAGATTCACTCGCAAAATGGGGTGCAGTGTTTTCTGTCTCTCAATCGCCGACTCCCTGACCACCTTTGGGAAACCCTAGCCCTGCCGCAGCTGGACTCTGGTATATTTCCTTCATCCAGAATAATTAGACATAATTTTTTTCTAGTTTATAAACTTACTGGTCTAGACTTTTTGCCAGTTTGACAGCTGTTCTTGTCAAAGGTGCCAATAGTTGACCTGTTATATAAATTAATGGGTCCTTTCCTCAAACTCTTGTTTCTTCAAAATTTGGGTGAATGAAATAAAAATGGGCACAAGAACAGTGCTCAAATAGCTACCATGAGGCAATGTGTTTCTTTACCTTGAGCATCATTTACCAAAGTATCTGTCAAGATCGTTGATTGGTTTTTCTTTTAAGTAGGAGAGTTTCAACTCCAAACTTCATGCAATGAGAAACTGACATTGAAACTTAGAAAATACTTTTCCCATTTCCCTGACCAATAGTTTATCAAAGTTATAGAACTTTGAACCTAAGAGAGCACAAGAGATTATTTTCTATAGCCTTATTATTTTAGAGGCATTGGCTGGATTGAGAGAAGAAAATCCTGTCAGAAAATGAGAAAAGAGTTAACGACACTCAAGCTGCGTTAGACAGAAGAAAACTTGACTATTAGCCCATATGTGAGGAGCAGGTCAAGTCAGACTTCCACGCTGCCTGTAGAGAAGAAAGTCTGTCAGAGAGGTCAGAAAGATTATCAAGAGAGAGAGCCATGGCCTCCAAGGTGTTGTTTCCTCATCTGTAGCAGTGTGGGAGCTTTGCTTTCTGAGGAGAGGGTTCCAGAGGTCTTCCTCAGGGGGAGCTGTTGTTTTCTTTTGTTCTTTAGACAGCTTTGCTGCGAATAGCTTTATTCTTAAAAGATGAGTCCAATTATCTGTCTTTGCTACTTTTACTGCAGTGGGTGTTTCAGGATCACTGAACAGGTGCCTTCCACTGTGGATTTAAGTGGTCTTCCGGAGTTTCCGAAGTTTTGCCAGCGCTCGCTTAAGGGTCTGGTTGGCCCTCTCCCCCTTTCCAGATCAAGCTCTCCCAGCAAAATGAAAGTGGGACTTTGTTCCTAAAGCCTTGTCACTCCCCGAGATATTTGGGGAGCAAAAGAAGGCTCATTGTCCTTCTGGAGAGACTGGGGTGGTCTGAATCTAGGGACGGTTTCTCCCGAAGCACCTTGCTCACCTTTGTAGCCTTTGCTGAATTGGTAGGAAAGGCTTCGATCCAGCCTGTGAAGGGCTTGGTTAGGACACGCATCTGTTTAAATCTAAGTGACGGCATGTGGGTAAAGCCTAGTTGTCAGTCCTGTCCAGGGTCTGCTCCTCCTCAGTGCAGGTTCTAATGAAGGAGATGGTTTGGGCTTGTCTGAGTTGTTCAAGGCACAGAATGGGCAAGCTTTACAGACCTGTGCAGTGGTTGTCACTAGTCCTAGTCCTATGAAAACTCAAATGACCGTTTGCAAGGTAGTCTCTCTTCCCATATGTAAGGAATCAGCCTCCTGCTGTGTCCCTTGGGGAAGGACCAGTTTGCTTCCTAAACACCACCAGAATCCCTTTTTAATTCTCTCTGGTCCTAAGGCCCCTTTACCCTCTTAGGGAGTACAGGCGAGTTCTAATGGTTCCCTAGGAATTGGGAAAAGGCCTGGAGTCTTAAGGGGCCATAGGGATGCCCTTTTTGCCTCCCTATCAGCCTTCCGATTTTCCAAGATTTCAGACATCTCTCTGGTGTCTTTTACAGTGCATGACTGTGACCTGCTTAAGAAGACAACTTACAAGGACTGGTGCAGCTGAATTTGCCTTATCAGGTATTTCTTATACTGAACTTTAGGATTTAGCTGTGGGATAATTTGATCAGGAAGACCTAGTATAGTCCCAGTAATTAAAATTCTTTTTGGTCTTTGCTGGAATTTGAGAATTGTCCCCAGTTTTATTAATAAATCTCTTCTAAATAAGAAAGTAGTAAAGTGTGGGATAATTAGAAACTTATGGGCAAACATTTGACAAAGTGGCACAGCAGAGGAATAGTAAAGAATTTCCAACTAGGGTTCCTTTCACCCCCAACTATGACTACAGACTTAGAGCAGAGTTTTCCAGGGAAAGAAATAAAAACAGAAAGAGCTGCCCCCGTACCAATAAGCAGTTGAATTAACTCATCCATGCTGTCTACCTTTACCTAGAGTTCCTAGAAGGAGATGGTGACATCCATGGCCAGGGGCATTGCAGGTCCCCCTCATCCTCTTCAGTCATCAGAGCAGGAAATGAGTGTTCTGTCTGGTCTATGCCCTCTCCAGGAGTGGGATCGGTCAAACCTCCAGGGCCAAGAGTCAGACTAATTGCTGCTTCCCATGTGGAGCAGGGTCCAGGCAGAGGCATGGTGCAGACTCATTATCCAGTGTCCAGGCCTGTTGCACTGAAACAGGAACCCTTCCTCATCTGTTGCTGGGTTTTTCCTTAGATGACCTGGGTGGGTTCAAAGCATCACCAATTGCAACAGCCATAATTCCAGCTTTTCTCTTTTTTCTCTCCTCTGGGTCCTGATTGTTGGATACAGAAAAGGCCTTGTCCAGTAACTGGGTTATAGATGTCCAATCTGAAGTTTTTCATAGCTTACACTGGATATCTGTGGCTGATTGACAAATGAAATGTTGTCCCATTACTGTCTCTTCCTCCCTAGAAGATGGATCTATATTAATATAGTTGTGGAAGGCTTCTGCTAATCAGTCATGAAATAAAACTGGATTTTCTCCTGTGCTCTGTAAAACCCTATTCACTTTATCATAATTAACAGACTTTTTTAATTTACCTTTTTATCCTCACAGTAAAAGCAGCTGTCATATTAGACATCATTTCTAGTCCCTGATGAATTATACTCCCACTTTGTCTCTTCTGAAGAGAGAATAGCCTCTCCCTTTTCAAGGCACATTGCTCACTTCCATAGTTTCTAGCCTCTTTCAGGAGTCTTTGTTTTTCGTGTGAGGGACAGCAAGCAAGTGGCCAAGATGCACTGGGCATCTCACCATGATAAAAGTAAGGACCAAAATTTGAATCCCACCCGCAAGTTTACTAGGGTGTTCTGATAGCTGTTCTATTGTTCCTTGGACAGTTGGACATCTACAACAGAGAAAGGAATCTGTAGTTGAGTACTTACTTTCATCCCTGGGACTTCTCTTGGCCCTAGAAGGACAAATTGTGAACTAGAATAATGAGAAGCACCACTTTGGGCTCCTCTAGGGTACTGGGCTCTAGTGGAGTCTCCTGGTTATTTGGAGAGGATGGACCTGATCTATTGCTCTGAGGATTAAAGAGGAAGGTCAAGGTGACTTCCTTGTATGTGATCTTCCCTAAAGAGACAGCGTGGCAGAGATCCCCCTGAGAGACAAATGGGGCCCTTAGACTGGGGTCCTCCAGGCTACCTTTATCTTGTGCTAAGTACCATATTTCTTGAAACTTCCCTTTGATTAAAAGTCATAAAAGCCTGAACATAGGGGCAGGGATATAGCTTAGCAGCACAAGCGCCTGCCTGGCAAGCCTGAGGTCATGAGTTTGATCCCCAGTATAAAAAAAAATCCTGAACATAAGACATTTCACTCCACCTTTTATGTTTCAAGCAGAAATGCTATAACTGGACAATAGTCTCATAGTCTAGAGTGCCATCCTATACTCACATTTGGCACTTCCAGGTTAATACTGAACCCAGACCATATTACAACAGTGTATAAGTTATTCTTGTTTTAAATTGTCAAGATCAGTCCTATCCTGCTCAACAAGGATATGGCTTAGTGGTGAAGCTGGAGAAATCTGCATGGTGATGTGGTCCAATAGATTTCTTATTGCTTATCTTGCAACCTGGAAAGAAGAGCAAGAACTAGGTCTCTGCTCCTTAAAGCAGTGTCCCATGCATAAAAAGGAGATCCAAAGTCCATAAGGTATCCCTTGTGCAACTTTACAAAACCTGGACAGATGTCTCTATCCGAGAACCTTGGAGTGATGCTAGCATCATTTTACCACAAACCACAGCACAAAGACCCCCTCATCAAATTTGGACCCATTAACTCATTAGGAAGAAGGGGCTGGGCCATCTGCTGGCCTTGCCTAGTCCAAATTCCCATAAAGTAGTGACAGAATTTTCCCAAACAAAGTTCTTTTAATCACCTAGTTGAACCTCTTACTTGATGGTTCAACTTGCACTTAGAAGCCATATGGAAAAAGTGGCTCTTGCATTGACTCAGAAAGCAGTCCTAACGGTTGGGATGGCTCTGTTTTTGCACTCACAATTACTTTAACCCACAGCACATATCACTGGGTTCCACAAACACATCCCTTACTTTTCTACTGTAAATTTTTACTTTAGCATAATAGTAACTGGCTGTGCATCTCAGTATCTTTTCCTGAGGGATACAGGAAGCAATCTTTGTGTTTACCCACTGGCACTACAAAAGGTAAGGTATGCACACATGTGCAGAAGTGTCAAACCAGGATTTTCACTGATATTATGCTCCATCTAACAAGTTTGATATATGTTTACCTCAGTATTACAAAAGGTGTAACATACCCATACTGCTCTAAGATTTGTGTTTTGTTGTTGTTGTTGTTTTTTTAAAAAGCTTTCTTTTGATTTTTCTGGTAGAAGTAGCCCAGTTCAGTACACTGGTGCATGTAAAATAAGATCTGCAAGTTTTGGAGGAGGTCAAAAGTGAATCATCAGATTACTCATGTATGGATGATGAAAATTATCCATTACGTTTACACAGAAGAGCTATGTGGGTGTCTGATGATGATGATGATGATGATGACTGTGACATTAGCCATATGAGCCAAAGTTCTTGTGACATAAAAATCAAGCAAGGATGTCCTGATACAGACACAGGAAATGCAGACCTTCTTGATTCCACTGATGAAGGAAAAGCAATGTACATATTTCATTAGGTGAAATGGTCACACAACCAAATGGAATGATCCAATGTTAGAACTAAGTCCAAATATAAAATGAGGGTCTTGGCAGGGGTAATAATACTTAACAGAACCCCAGGACTGCCATTCAGTGTTGAAAATTGTAGATGAAATGCTACAAGATGCTGCGAAATACACAAAAGTTGAACTATAATTAAAATATTCTGTATGCACCAATAGTCACATTCAAAAATGTATGTATTACAACACCTCATGAGTTGAAGTGAAAGCATTCATAGGTCTGCTGTACTTAGCAGAGTTATCTCATGGTAACTGCGGGAATGTAAAAGACTTATGGAAAAGTGATTGGTCAAAATATGGCATAAAAATTTATGCCCTTGAAGATGCAAAGATTTATTATGCTTTCAGTTTAGAAATTTATCCTGAAACTCAGCCATCAGATCCTCATTCTTATAGTAGTAAACCAAATGATGGTGTGAACAGATTCATTGCTTCCATCTCCCAAACTAATCAGAAGGAGTTGTTTGACAATCAGTTTACCAGTTTCCAATTGACATTACATTTGCTAACAGAGAATAAGTTGGCCAATACAGGAAATATACACAGGAATAAAGCAGAAATTCCAAGTGAAATGTTGCAATTTCAAAACAGACAATTGTAAAGTACAATCTTTGAATTTCAGGAAAATTTACACTGGCTTCATATAAGGCAAAAAATCAAATTGGTATTGATAATGTCAACACTGCACCATGATGTAAATATTGATAGGAAATCCTCAACAAAATGGAAGCCTGAGATGAAAACTTCCTACAACAAAACCAAAGGCAGAGGAGATGCTATTGATGAGTTATGCAGCAACTATGATGTCACTTGATACACAAAGTATTGGCCAATGATTGTGTTTTACTCAACCCTAAATATGCGTGGCATAGAGAGTTTGATAGTTTCCACAAAAAAATAACAAGTGAAAAATATCACAGAGCAATTTTCTTGGAGAATTGGAACTGGAACTCATAAGAGATCATTTACATCAAAGGAAGAAACAAAATGTTTCTTCCCAGGGAATTACACACAAAAAAAAAAAAAAATTGAGGACCTCATTGATGAGCTGACAGGTGAACAGGCAGGCACAATATCTCAAAGCCCTGCTGTGATAGTAGGAAAATAAAAAAGATGTCAATGTGCCCTACATAAAAGGACAGGGAAAAAACAATGATGACAACATGCATGCTCGCAGTGTAAGTGATACTTGTGTAAGGAACATGCAAGTTGTCATGTGTGAAGCTGCCATGGGTATGGCAGTTGAAGCAAAGATTATTTCTGTGGCAGACATTTGATTGTGTTTACATTGTAGCTCACATAGATTTTTATTTCTGATGTTATCTCTTAGGTTTTATAAGCAAGTACATAACTGATGTGAAAATGTTTACTTTAAATGCACAATACCTATTCAAAATTTAATACTTTATTGATGTTTTATGTTCTTATTAGTTACACATTGGATAATAAGAACCTCATGACAAAACAACAAGACCAGTAAGCTATCAAATATGTCCTACAAAAAGGCCAGAAAAACAAAACACATATGCTGTAAATGTAAGTGATATGTGTGTATGGAACATGCTGCCGTCATGTGTGAAGACTGCCTTACATGTGATAATTGAAGTAAACATTAATTTTTTGTATAGTGCTTATAATGTTTGACACATTTTGTCAACTTGAGAAGTTTAGAAGTTTAATGAAGTGATTCAGCAGAGATCCAGCATGCTTACTTTGTAAACATCCTCAGCCTGTGCAAGAGGAGAGTATGGAGGTGGTGTGAGTGCTACCCCTGTGGAGGGAGGCAGCCTGCTTACAACGTAAGGGAGAAGAGGATGGTTCTCCCCCCTTTTTGCTCTTGTTGCTTTTGCTGTCTTCTGCCACCTTGAACTATTGCCCCTATGCCATGCTACCTTGCCTTGGAGCTGGTTGAGCATGAACTGAAATTTTCACAAAATATGAGCTAAATAAACCTTTCTTTCCTTAATTTTGGGTGTTGAGTATTTTGTCTCAGCAATGAGAGAAAAGTAACTGACACAGTACTATTGGTATTTTCATTGTAGTTCATGTAGGAATTTATTTCTTTTGTTCATTTTTAGACTGTACATCAAAAAAGCAGTCCATGTTGAAAATTTTGATGCTCTTTATAAATATTAATATACAATACTTTATTTTTGTGATTTTTTTCCTGTTAAGTACTCATAGTTTAATAAAAATCATAAAATTAAAATAATCCATCAATGGGAAAATTCTTAATAAAGTGGGTTTTTAAAAAGAATTAAAAACACTTTAATTAAAAAGTCATGAGTGGGTGATAAAGTGTGTAGAAACTGAAAACTTATAAACTATTTAAAATCGCTGACTGTTTAGAAACTACACAGATGGATCATGGGTTGCAGTGAACAGAAAGAGCTATGGATGAATCTGCATTGTTCTAGCTGCTCCCCATGCCACCCATCTCCAAGGAAAGCCTGATGTTGATTAGATATTGAGCCAGGCTAATGCTGGCAGCCGATCCAGTAATGGTAACCTGCCTATCAGTGGATCTTTCCACTGGGTTTGCAATTTTGATCTGTGCCCCTAAACATCTAACAGAATTCATTAACTTTGGTGCTTTGACAGCCAATTATGCAGCCAATCAAATTCATTTGGAATGGTGAAATCATGAGAAGTAGTCTGAGCTGTCCTCTAGGAACCCACAGTGAGGCCCACAGGAACTGGACAGCCATGCCCAGTGACCCCCTGCCACCCAGGAACCTTAAGTGAGGCTCCTGAGGACTAGGAAACTGAACCCAGTGACCCATAGCTATCTGGAAACCCTCCCTGAGGCCCATGGGGTTTGAGAGTCTTAGCGCAGTAACATAGCCAGACCTGGGAACTATCCCTGAGGTCTGCAGGGACCAGGAGTCCACACCAAGTGACCCACAGTCACCTGGGAACCCTCAGTGAGGCCTGCTGGATGGGCTGCCAGCATGGGAAGCAACTAGGACTTGGCATACAACTGAATCAGACGAACACAGAAAAATGCCAAAATGAAAGAATAAAATGCAATCTCAAACTACCAGCCCATCTAGATCTAGTACAGGAGACATAGACATGGATGAAATTAGAAATCACACCTGAAATTTCTGAAATGATAGCAATGGAAGCAAAGAGAAGCAGTCTGAGCAGACACAGCCAAACCCCAATAGCCTTTCACCTCTGGAGAGCTGGATTCAATGCCACTGAATTCAATGTTGCCGTGCACTGTTGCGTTGCATACTGGTGTAGCTTGGTCAAATCTGGCTGTGGAATAGCACATTGTCCTTGAATGGTATAGGACAAGCCGAGGAGCCCTGCGGCCCCCAGCCAACAGCCAGACAGAATCCAGTATGTGAGCGAGGCCATCATGAACACACCAGCGATCACAGCCACACACCGGCCCAAGGGAGCACGCAAATCCCAGAGTGGCAAGGATACCAAAACCTTGCTATGTTTAAGCCACACTCTGGGTTACAAAGTGCCAGGTAACTAAAGCTGGCCAGGACAATCAGTCAGAACCTTTGACTTGACACAAATCAATCCTTGTGAGACCCTCAGAGCCTGGCACCTGTGGGGTGTTCCCTAACACAGCGGGGCTCCCCGAGAGTTTGTGAACTGTGAAAACCCAAAAACAACATCAGGTTTCAGCCTCTTGATTAACAGATGCAAGGCCAGAGAGGTTAAGAGACTGGTTCATGGTCACACAGCCATCTAGTGGCCAAACCAGTACTTGAATTTGAGACTCAGGAGTTTTAATTTAATGCACTTTTAAATAAAATATGCTTCTCCTCCTGCAAAAAAGATTTCTGTCACATCAGAATGAAAAACTCCTAGACAAAATAATAGCCCCAGAATTAATGGCTGGAAAACATTTAGGCAAAATGTGATATGATATGGTGTAGAAAGCACAGACTCTGGGGTCAGATCTAGGTCTAAGTCCTAAATCTTCCATATACTCCCTTTACAATCTCTGGGACCCTGTTCCTCACCTGAAAAGCTATCCCAGGGATGAACTATGAAAGAAAGCACAGCTGCTAAGAGCATTCTGCAGACATCAGTAAGAGCTACGAACAGGAAAGCAGCCGGTGCCAATGACTTCCGCTGTTTCCTCAGGCTCCCAGGAGATGCTCTGAGTCGGTGGTGGGGTAGAGATTTGCCTCCACTGTGGAAATAAGACCAGAGATGACTCAGAAGCAAGCCTGAGCCTGGGAAGCTTTCCCCCTCTCCATACTGAGTGCCACGGTTGTGAGCAGCGAGACCTGAGCCGTCAGGGAGGCCCCAGCCGCCTTCCCACCCCACTCCGCACCACTCCTGTGTGCTCGGGAGTTAGTGCTGGCCCTAGTCACCCTGGGTGACAAGGCTAGACAAGTTCCAAAGCGTAATTCCAGCCACCTAGTGAACTTTGGCCCTGCAACTGCCCAAGAGCGTGCAGTCATACATGGGCCAGCCACCATCCTCATGGGTCCCGGGCATGTAAAATGTGATCCCTGTGACCCACAGTTCAAAACACTACTGAGCTCCCCCTTGTCAGGACACACACAACAACAATTTCCCCAGCCAAGGAGGAGAGGGTGTTTGCTCTTCACCTGGACAATCACCCTTTGTGTCTAAGACAGAATTAATGCTAAAATCCCACTGGGCACAGAAATGAGACCTGCTAATTTCCCTAAGGAAAATATGTGAGGTCTACTTGCAAATCACTGCCTGCCCCCACCTCAGTCTATTTCCTGCTGCTGTTCATATTTATAGATCCCAGTTCTGTGCCCAGAAGCCTGGCACATTTCTTATCAAGTGAGATATTGTTGCTTCACCCAGCTCGAGAGTCACTCCCTGGAAAATGTAAACTCACAAATCAGGATCCAAAGCAAGGGATGTCTCATCAGTGCTGTGTGTGTGAGAGCAGGGTAAGAAGGGCCTGGCGACAGAAGGGAATGTGCCGGGAACACAGGAGGCTGAAGCTTCATCACAGCTCACAGAACAAGCAAGCAGGGTGCAGGAAGGCACTGGGAGTGGCTGAAGTTGGGAGATGCTGGAACTGAGGGAAGAGGGGGACCCTCAACTTGCAGGAAAGGTAAAACTATTGGGAAAACAGGGAGAAAAACACACATCTGACAGAAATGTGGGGTTGTGTGAAAGATGGGGCACAGCAGGAAAAACTGGGCAAGAGGGCAGGAGACTGACACAGACAAGCACAGAAACACCGAGTTGGGGATTTGAGTGCCAGGCCAACTAGATTCGCTTCCAGCAGCCTCCTTCACTGTCTAACTACAGCCACAACTGAATTGTGTGGGTTACAGTCTTCTCTTACCAGACTGCAAGCTGCAGAAGACATATTTTTGCTTATCTGCTTTAATAGTGTCTATCCTCCAGCTCCTAGACCAATACATGCCTCAGAAATATTTACTGGATGAATTAGTGAATTCAATGATTTGCAGTAGGTTGAAAGGGTAAAGAAAAATGATGTCATTTTCTCTCTTTCTGTTTGCTGTGGAAATGAGCTGAAGAACAACAGCATACAATTTCCTCTGTGAACTGCGTTTTGAATGGAAGTATGCTTTTAGATGGTGGATATAACTCGTTATACAAACCACCAAGCCTGTTGTCTTAGTTTCGGTTCCCCTACAGTAGAGCTTGGTTTAAACACATGGGTGCTCTGAGGGTGAGCAGGGAGAGATGAGAAAGAGAGCACCACCTACCATGAGGGTGCAACACTGAGGTGCCTGGACAGGGCAAGCGGGGTTCCACTCTGGAGAAATATCTGGAGTGTCTCCCAGATTGTCTGCCCAAAGAACGAGGAGACAAGGTCCTGCTTCTGAGCCTATCAGCTGTCCACACCCAACACTGCTAACATGGTCCCCCTTCACTCAACACGCCACACACATGCACCTAGGAGCTGTGCCCTGACCCAGCAGGTTCCCTGTCGGTGAAATGGGCTGTGAGACAGCACACGGAAAGCTGCAGGATGTGTCCAAGCGATGGGACAACATCCGTGAAAGGTGAGCTGCACTCACATACTGATCCAGGGGAGTGAAACTCCCAGCCTGCTATATCCAGTACAAGTTCTTGTTCTCTAAAATCGAAGAATGAATTTTAGGAACAATGGAGGTTAAGAGTAGAATACATTTATTGAGAGAAAGAAAGCTTCTGTCTGAGGGAGACAGCAGGGGTCCCTAGCAGGTTGCCAAGGACTCTGTCTTTTCCAGAGACTTTTATAGAGCAAAATCATGAGGTGAGACAGGTTCGAGGTGGGGAAGACTGGGAACTTGCAAGGCAGATGGGCATAAGGTGGTACAGTGCAGTGCCCTTTTCCGTCCATGCCGCGTCCTAGTCCATCCACGCCTTGTGACAAGGTCCATGGGTGGAGGAGAGCGCTTCTAGGAATCGCTTCTCCAGGAAAAGGACACCACATGTGGGAATTGGGCGCAAGGATCTTGTAATGTTTTGTACTGATAATTGTAATTTGTGTAATTCACATATATATATTTTCATGTAATACTCAATATGAAATTGAAAATAGAAACTCCAGAGGAGTTACTAGAAACCTTCTAGATAACTTTGTGAAAACTAATTGTGAAATTTTACCTTCTGTGAGTAGTATGAGAGAG
>PVLA01010828.1:0-14176 GCA_004027455.1 Hydrochoerus hydrochaeris
TTGGGGATCTGCATGACGTTGGGTTAGCAGCTCAGAAATTAAGGTCCAACATGCAAAAGAGGTCATCGGGACTTTTCTCCTGTCCCCTTTGGGACCAAAAAACTCTATAGTATTTTAAAGCATTTCCTAATGTTTCCCATCTTTTAGTATCAATGGAGCCCTCCAGAGGGAACCAGGGGCAAGTTTAATAAATCTTTTGTTTTAACTCTTATCTCTCTCGCTTTGAGGGCCTTACTAAGGCCGGCAACGAACAATTTGTGTTCACTTAACACTTGACCCAAGCCGATTACGTTCACTTACCGTGATTCGGACAAGACGTCAGGCAGTCGTCTGTACAGATCACAGGGACAGAGTCCCCCCAGCTACTGTGGCCATGGCTTTTCCTCTGTGAATGATCCTTCGTTGACCTCCTCGTATTGGGGCCTCACGCTGGGCGCCACTTGATCCGGCCTGCGGACCAATGCATGGGTTTTCCCCTAGAGGAAGGAAAACGGGGCGGGGGCAGGGTGAAGAGAGAGAGATGGAGGCAAGCTGAAGTTTCCCAATCAAACCTCGTTTATTGAACAATGTTCCTGGCTTATAAAGAAGCGGGGGCGGGAAGTTATGGATGGGTCACTGTCATTTCCTGGGTGGGGCGGGAGGATCCTGGGAAATGTAGGCCGACGCACTGGATGCCCACAGGAGGGAGAGATTGAGCGGCAGCCGTGAAGCTATCATGCTGCTCCCTACACCCTGTAACCATAGAAACCGTATCACCTTACTTAGAGTCTTACAGGAGTAGGAGTGTTACAGGGTCTTCCTGAACATCTGGGTCATTAGTCAAACAGGATGCAGGCAAGGGTCAGCATGCCTAGTGTTTGATGTTACCAAGAAAAACTAGTAGTATAACTGTCATATATTTGATTTTGTTTTTCCTTTTCCATTCCCCCTTCCCCCATCCTACTTCCTTTTTCCTTGTGAACAATTTCTTTCACAGTATTTGTTGTACAATTTGAACCTTATTTACTCTTTCAGTTTCTTACATCAAGGAGACAATACAAGTTTTACACATGGACGTCTCAGTTATTTCACTGATGACTATGGTCTTGCGTTGCATCCATTTACCTGTAAAAGTCTCTTGTTTATCCTTCTTTATGGTCAAATGATATCCCATTGTACAAAAAGACATCTTTTTTATCCATTCCTCGGTTGGTGGACATTTGGGTTGGTTCCAAGATTTAGCTATTACAAATTGTGCTGCTATAAACATGGGTGCACATACTAGGAAGATACCCAGAAAGGGAATAGTTAAATTTAATAGGACCTCTAATTCTAGTTTTTTGAGGAATCTCCACAGTGATTTCCACAGCAGTTGTACCAGTCTACACTCCCACCAGCAATGGATAAGGATTCTTTTCCCATAGTCCCTCTAGCATTTCTTATTGGTTGATTTCTTGATAATAGCTATTCTTTCTGGGGTGAGATGGAATTTCAGGGTTATTTTAATTTGCATTTCTTAAATGATCTTTATGTTGTAAATTTTATCATGTATTTAGTTGCCATTTGTATTTTTTTATCTGAGAAGTGTGTATTATCTCCAATGCCCATTTTTGAATTGTGTCATTGAATTTGGGGACCTGATTTTTTTTAACTCTTTATATGGTCTAGGTAGAAGTAGTCCTTTGTCTGAGAGACAACTAGCTAAAATTTTTTCCAACTCTGTGGGTTGCCTTTTCACTCTGTCAGTTATTTCTTTTGATATGCAGAAGGTTTTTAATAAGATGAGAACCCAGTTGTTGATTCTTTGAAGTATTTCTCTTGCAGTCTGGGTTTTGTTCATGAACTCTGCCTACCCCTATGTGTTCAAGATTTCTACCTACCTTGTCTTCTGGTAGACTTAGTATTTCTGTTTTAATATTTACATCTTTGAGTCATTTTGACTTTAGTTTAGTGTGTGATGATAGTCATGGGTCTATTTTTAGTCTTCAGCATGAGAAAGCCAGTTTTTTCAGCACCACTTCTTAAAGAGGCTGTCTTTCTTCTGGTGAATGTGTTTGACTTCTTTCTCAGAGATAAGGTAGCTGAGAGGGTTTGGAGTTGTGTCGACATCTTCTAATCTGTCCACTGATCCTCTGTTGTGGTCTGTTGTTCTGCTGGTACTGTGCTGATTTTATCACAGTAGCTTTGTAGAATAATTTCAAGTCAGGGATTGTGATGCCTCCTACCTTGCCTTTGTTTCCCAAAATTGCTTTTGCTATTCTAGGTGTCTTCTGATTCCAAAGAAATTTTAGAAATGATTTCTCTAGTCCTGTGAGATATGCTAATGGTATTTTGATTGAGATTGCATTAAATCTGTATAATAATTTTGGGAGTATGGTGGTTTTCACTGTTGATTCTTCTTATCTGTGAACAAAGGCTATCTTTCCATTTTGTGAAATCCTCCTTGATCTCTTTTTTCAGAGAACTGTAATTGTCAATGTATAGATCTTTTACTTCCTTTGTTAAATTGATTCTCAAGTATTTTTTATGCTATCATGAAGGGTATGATTTCCCTAACTTCACTCTCAGTGAATTTGCTCTTTGTGTACAGAAATGCTTTTGATTTTTAAGTGTTGGTTTTGTATCCAACTACATGACTGAATTTGATTATTAAATCTACAAGTCTTTTAGTGGAGTTTTGGGGGTCTTCTATGTAGAGTACCATGTCATCTGCAAATAATGATAATTTATCTTCTGTTCCCATCAATATTCATTTTATCTCTTTCTCTTGTCCAATTTTTCTGGCTAATGTTTCTAGAATAATATTGTGTAGCAGCGATGACAGTGGACACCTTTGTCTTGTTCCTGATTTTAGAGTGAAAGCTTTCAGTTTTTGAACACTTAATATGATGTTGGCTGTTGGTTGGTCATAGACAGCTTTTACCAGAGTAAAATAAAGACCATGTATTCCAATTTTCTGTAAGGTTTTTATCATGAATGAGTGTTGGACTTTGTCAAATACTTTTTCTGCAGTTATTGAGATTATCAGGTGATTTTTGTTCTTTGCCCTGTTGATATGGTATATTACATTTATTGATTTGTATATACTGAACCAACTCTGCATACCTGGAATGAATCCTTACTTGGTCATGGTGTGTAATTTTCTTGATGATTTATTGCATTCTATTTTCCAATATCTTATTAGGATTTTTGCATCAACATTTATTAGGGAGATTGGCCTGTAGTTCTCTTTTTTGTTGGATCTTTCTCTGGTTTTGTAACAGGGTAATATTTACTTCCAGAAATAAGTTTGGGAGTATTGCTTCCCTTTCTATTTCATTGAAGAATTTGAGAAGTAGTTGCATTAGATCATCTCTAAATTTCTTGTAGAACTCAGCTGTGTGTCCATCAGGACCTGAACTTTTCTTTGCTGATAGGTTTTTAATTACATTTTCAATTTCATTAAAATTTTCATATCCTCTTGATTCAGCTTTGGTAGTTCATATGTATCTAGGAATCTGTCCATTTCATTTGTGGTTTTTTATTAGAATAAAGTTTCTCAAAATAGGTATTGATTTTTCTTTCATTTCTTCAGGATCTGTTGTGATTTCACCCTTTTCATTCCTAATTGCATGAATTTGAGTCCTTCCTTTTTCTGATAAGGTTGGTTAAGGCCTTATCAATTTTATTTAATCTTTCAAAGAAATGACTCTTTGATTCATTGATTCTTAGTTTCCTTAGTCTCAATTGCATTAAATTTCTGCTCTAGTCTTTATAATTTCTTCCTTTAGACAAGCTTTTGACTTGACTTGTTCTTTTTCTACAAGTTTGAGATTCAAAATTAGTTGTTTTTTTTTTTTTAATTTGAGCTCATTCTGTCTTCCTGATATGGTGTTCATGGCTGTAAATTTCCTTCTTTGGACTGCTTTCATTTTGTCCCATAGTCCTTATATGTTGTTTTGGCATTATCATTTAGTTAATTTTTTTTAATTTGTTCTTTAATTTCATCTGTAACCCATTTGTTGTTCAGTAAGGTATTATTTAATTTCCATGTATTTATGGAATTTTTGTGGTTTCTTTTACTGTTAGTTTCCAATTTCATTGCACTATGGTCAGATAATATGCATGGAATAATTTCAGTTCCTTTGCATTTACTTAAGTGTGTTCCATGGGCCAGTTTGTGATCTATTTTGGAGAACATTTCATGTGCAGCTGAGAAGAATGTATGCTCTCAGGTTGTGGGGTGGAATACTCTGTAGACATCTCTTAAGTCCATTTGTTCACAGATTAGGTTCAGTTCTGCTATTTCTTTGTTGACTTTTTTTGTCTAGATGATCTATTTATGACAATGGAAGGTTAATGTATCTCATTGTAACTATGTTAGTGTTTACTTGATTTTTCATGTCCCATAACATTTGTTTTATGTAGTTAAGTGCTCCTGTATTTAGTGCATGTATTTTTATAATTGTAGTCTCTTCTCCTTGGAGTTTTCCTTTAACAAGAATGTAGTGACCTTCATCTCTTTTCATCTGTTTTGGCTTGAATTTCACATTATTTGCAAATAGAATAGCTACTCCTGCTTTTTTTCTGGGTTCCTGTCACTTCAATATTGTTTTCCATCCTTTGACTTTCTTTTTTTTAAAGGTAGCAAAATATAATAAAACAAGACAGAACAAAACCATCAAGACAATGCAGCAAAACTGGTACAGAATTTCAGTTCATGATACTGGGAAAACAATGATAGCTAACATAGTATATCTTGTTATCTTCACAACAGTTGTGCATTCCATTAGGTAGAGAAAATCA
This sequence comes from Hydrochoerus hydrochaeris, assembly GCA_004027455.1. NCBI lineage: Eukaryota > Metazoa > Chordata > Mammalia > Rodentia > Hydrochaeridae > Hydrochoerus > Hydrochoerus hydrochaeris. The sequence goes on from PVLA01010828.1 coordinate 4,765, forward strand.
AACCAAAACAAAACACAATAAAACCAGTAAAATCAGAATATTGAATAAAGCAAAACAATCAGAACAGAGCAAAATAGTGAAAACAATATTGGAGTTCAAAAATAAGAAAAGGGGGGCTGGAGATTTAGCTCAGCAGCATAAGTGCCTGCCTTGCCAGCACATGGTTGTGAGTTCAATACCTGGTACCAATAAAAAAAAATAAAATAAAATAAGAAAAGGAAATCCCTGGTATTTGCTATATTGCATACTGTCATCCTCCAGAGAGATGCTCAGACCACTGGCCCCAGGCCTGCATAATCAACCAAACAATACAAGCATTTAGTTGCTTTATTACCTTAGTTTCTAACAACTTAGGCTGTCCTCAGAACCATCCAGTTGTTAATGGTGCAGGGTGGAGGTTGATTCTCAGCCTGCACCAGTAGGCTTGCACTGCTTACAAGGGAGGCTGGATGGTTGATTTCTTTGTTGGTCCCCCAAGTCCTGGCATGGCAAATTCTTGGGGGACATTGGCTTTTCCCTTCCTGGTGCATGCAGCTTGCACTGTTTATAAGGAAGGCTGGGTCATTGCTTTCTGGGTGGGTCCCCCAAGTCCCAGCATGGTGGATTTTCAGGAAATGCTGGCTTTTTTCTTTGACTTTCAATATATGAATTTCTTTTTGAGTTAAATGTGTTTCTTGTATGCAGCATATTGTTGGATCTTGCTTTTTGATCCATTCTGCCAGTCTGTTTCTTTTGATTGGTGAGTTGATACCATTTACATTGATGGTGATAATTGACATATATTGACTTATCCTTGTCATGTTATTATCCTCTGTTGGTTCCTCATCTTCTCCCTCTGTCTAATTGCTTGGTTTATTCTTATTGGTTTTCTTGGATTTGTGCACATTGTTTTCTCTCTCTACAATATCTTTCAGAACACATTGTAGAGCTGGTTTGATGGTCATGAATTTCTTCAGTTGTTCTTTGTCATGGAAGTATCTCATTTTTTATTAATTTTGAAAGAAAGTTTTGCAGTATGCATCAATCTGGGTTGGAAGTTATTTCCTTTCAGGACATAAGATACAAGCTCTTCTTGACAAGGGTTTTGTTGAGAAGGCTGCTGTAATTCTGATGGATTTTCCTTTATAGGTGATTTCTATCTTTTCTCTAATAGCTTTTAATATTCTTTTCATGTGCTGAATTTTTGGAATCTTGACTATTATATGCCTTAGTGTAGATTTATTTTGGTCATAGCTAACTGGAGGTCTATATGCCTCACTTCTCTGTATGTCAAATTCTTTTTCCATATTTGGAAGTTTTCTGCCATGACATCTGTGAACAGGTTTTTTAATGTCACTTGTGCTGGCTCCTGCTTTTTCCTTGATTCTAATCAATTATATACTATCTTTCTTTACATCATCTTGCAGCTGTTAGGTTATTTTTTCATGGGCCTTTGTTATTTTTAATTGCTAGGTACAATATTGTCTTGTAGGTCTGAAATTCTATCTTCACTTTCATTGAGGTGATTTTTGATTTTTGGGACATCTGTTTTAATCTATTTCATGGATTCCATTTCTTTCCTATATTGGGTATTCATGGTTTCCATCATTTTCCTATTCTCCTCTATTTTTTTTAATCTATGTCTATTCTAGACTTGCTGAGTGAATCTTTCATTATGGTCATTATCTCTTTTACCTGGGAGATTATTTATTATTTGATTTCCTCTATAGTCTCATGTACCTATTCTTGAACTTCTGCTGCTATTGTTTCAGAAATTTGAAATGGGAGGCCTCCATTTTCTTCTTTCCCATTGTCTCTTGAATTTGTCCTGGGTGGGCTGGAGGTCTGGGAGTGGGTTTTGCCCATGCATCTTGTCATTCTCTCTTGGTTTATTTTATTTCATTTTTTTCTGTGTTGATGGCTGCATATTTCTTCTAGTAGGTAGCTTTGTCACTAATATTAAAGCCTCCCTAAGAAATATCTGTTCTTCAGAGATGTCTTCTATGGATAGGAAGTTCTTGGTTTTATGTCTGTCCCAAGATCCTATCTTTCCAATCTATTAAGGATAACATGTTGCCATCTCTTTGGCTCAGTCTACAGTCCTTTGGAACTGAACTATGGAGATGATTATTAACAACTAATTATGACTAGTATGATGTGGTTAAAAGTATTACAATTAGCAATAACAGTAGCATCATGCATTGCCTAGAATCTGACAAACTATGGCAACTCTTGATTTGGCATCTTTAATCATAGGGGCAAGATCCACAATTATAAAACAAAGTCCAATATAAATCAGGAACTCATATGCAATGATTTCCTCCTGGTAGAATGCTTTTACTTGGTAGTGGGAAAATTTAAGAGGTATAGGGGACAAAACATAGAGAGAGTTGAGAAATACAGTTGAAGCAAGGCTGGAGGACAAAGAATGATCATGCAAGCTTTGGGAAGCTGGAGGATAGGCCAGAAGAGAAATAATGAAGGAAAAAGCAAAAGATTATTGAAACAAATCTGAAAGGTTAGAGCCAATGTTTACTCATAATGAAGATATCCTAAGATCAAGAGAGATATTTAAGGAGAGAGAAAGAAGATGAATGGAATAGAACAAAATAAATCTAAAGAAAGAAAGAAGCCAACCAGATAACAAAAGGGAAACAATACACACAAAGAAAAAAATTAAATTCCTCTGGTATCCACTGTTCTGTGGTAGTGTCCAAATCAGCATTCCACCGACTCTGTGATAGCATTAGTGCTGGATTGGATGTGGAGCTGATGTTGGCCTCTGGATGTGGAGCTGATGTTGGCCTCTGGATGTGGGGTCTGTGGTTAGCCAGCAGCTTTCTGGATGGCCTGCTCACTACTCTTTACCTGTTTGTGTCTGCATTGCTCTCCTGGTTGCAGTGGCACCCTCAAACAGTCAGTCCAAAGAGATTCCCAGTCCCGTGCACAGTTGGCCCCTCCTGGACCTTGTACGGCCTGCTCTGTTCCACGTCACTACCTCCTCTCACCCTCTGTCCTTCTTGTCCTATGTTGTGCTGGTAGTTACAAGTTTGTCCTGTGCTGGTTGTCACAAGTCAGAGGGAGTACTGAATTCCTAGCCCAAGGGTGCTTGTGTTGGTGGTTGACAGTGTTGTAGCTTGGCATAACTAATGCCATCTTGTGCCCTGTATTTGACCCAGAAGAGTGAAAAATTACTCAGGGAACAAGTCCCATGAGAAAAGCAGAACAAGCTGTACCCAGTGGAGAAAAATTAAACTCTCAACAAAGAAGCAGGATACAGGTGTCAACTAAAAATTAATGTAAGATCCTAGCTAAGTTGTTTCCAACAGGATGTCTTTTTGTAGTTTTCTGTTTTAAAAGCTCTGTAATTTTCCAGTTCAGTGGCACTCATTTGGATTCTGAAACGGGGGTCTATGGGTAGTTGCTGAGTTCAGATAATAAAATTCCATATTTATTAATTTGACTGCTTGAATTCTTATATTGTTTATGAACCCACTTCATTTGGGGGATCGCCCGGGATCCCTATTTAGGGATTTATAGGATCCAAGTCTCTCTTTGAGTAAAATTGTTCCTTAGGGAGACTGTCTAGAGACAGTCCTTGCCCCAAGGAATCTCTTTATTTCAAAGAGAAACTGAAACCAAAACCCTGGATGATAATTCAGAGTGAGCTATTCAGATCCTTACTGTAAGATTGTTTTAGTTTGTTGGGGTGCCCCTCAGGGTCCTGGAGATATTGGACACAACATTACAGTCTCTGGGACTTGTTCCCAGACCAAGACATTGGCCTGAGACTTATTGGCCTTAGGGTCAAATTAGTTCCTGGTGTCAGTTTACAGACTGACTTAGTCTCTGTCTTTGTCTTATTAATCTTGTTTGTCACAGGGTTTAGTGTCTGTTATTCAGCTGTTATTTGTGTGATTGGGTCATTCTGCTTCTGCTTTTTTATTGCCCCTGCACTGTGTTCTTAACCATTTCCAGGTATTTTGCTGGAGAGCCTCTTGCTAGGCAAACCAGTTTACCGCCAGTTTTGGGGTATCTAACCTCTCTTTGGGTCAGCAGGTCCACTTCAGCTTTCTGGAAAACCAATAGTGCTGCTGCTGCAGCTGCCATTGCACAGAGAATAACTTGGCATCCCCTTCCTCGCTGAGTAATCAGCCCAAGCATGACACCTTAACCATTGCATGCCCAGTGACTCCCCACCTAGCAGCAGCAGCACAGGTGATGAGATAGTGGCAGCCCCCACAGCCTGAGAGGAGCCAGAGCCAGAGCCTGTGCCACACAGTGGGGGCAGTGATGGCCTCCAGCTCTCCAGACCCAGGAGCGTGGGCAGCAGTGCAGCTTCTCTGGCAGGCACAGGCCTAACTGGCTGTAGTGCACCTTTCCTGGGCTTCTGCCCCTGGACCCTCCTCTCCCGCTCCCTCCCCTTGAAGATCCCGCCAACAGCTTCTCCAGTCTCTCTTCCCTTCTGAGGAACAAGAACACATCTGCACCCTGGGACGAAAACTGGTCCCAGGACCGGATAGTGACCCAGATAGGACCCAGTCCATTTGGACCTTGTGTTTCCCTTACTTGAAATCCAAGGTAAGGAGACTTTCCTACAGTATTGCCAGACTCTCCTGGGTGTGTTTAAGGTGGCCACTCTGAAGCCAACTAATCTGTCTAAGCAGAGGTAAGTTAGGGACCTGATGAGGCCCCATCCCCATTCTTGGGAGCATCTCCTAGAGGCATATCATAGTTATACACCTATTGACCCAGAGATATTGGAGGACAGATGCATTTTAAATATTGCATTTGTCTCCCAGTCAGCCCCAGATATTATCAAAAGGTTAGAAGGACACTCTCAGAGTTAGTGGAGGTACCCAAAAGGTCTTCAACAACAAAGATCCATGGGACTTGAACATCTTAAAAATACCTTCCCCAAAGACTAAGTACCAAGTTAGAACATTTCTAGGGGTTTTGGGCTACTGCTGGTTGTGGATCCTGGGTTTTGCCAACATGGCTCAAACACTCTACACCTCTACTGGAGGGGATCCATTTGGAACTTTAACATGGACTGAGCAAGAGGAACAAGCTCTCCCTGAACCTTGCCAATTGCATGTAGCTGAGAGCCATGGGATCACAAAAGGGGTCTTAACCCAGTACCTAGGACTCTGAAAGAAGCCTGTCACCTATCTCTCCTGGTGATTAGACCCCATGGCTGCAGGGTGGCCAAATTGCTTATGAACAATTGCAGTCACTGCAACCAAAGAAGCTTCTAAGTTGACTTTTGGCCAGAGACTCCAGATAGTGACCCCACATGCTGTGAAGAAACTACTGCAGTCACCTCCCAATAGATGACTTTTCAATGCTTGCATTGTCCAGTACCAAACCCTTCTCCTGGATCCTGACCACATCAAGTTCCTGTCTACCTCTGCCCTCAGTCCAGAGACTCTCTTGCCAGATGATGACCCCTCATTGCTGTCACATAATTGTATGGACATTATTGACTTGGTCTCAATCCTGTGAGCTGACCTGACTAATGTCCCGCTTGCCCAGCCTGAAGCCATCCTTTTCATAGATGGTAACAGTTACCTCCAAGGTACTCGAGTGGCAAGAGCTACAGTGACCACCGAAACTGAAGCAATATGGGCCCAAGCTTTTGGGTTGGGAACTTCAGCTCAGCAGGCAGAACTGATAGCCCTTACTCAAGCCCTAAGATGGAGACAAAATAAATCTATACAGATAGTCGGTACATTTTTGCTACCATCCATTTTCATGGAGCCATTTATTAGGAAAGAGAACTATTAACCTTAGCAGGAACATAGATCAAGAATGCCCCCAGAGGTCCTTTTCTCTTCATGCCCAATGCAGGCAGAGAGAACCAGAAGATCTGCTTCTGCCTGCTGAGCATTGCCACCAGAAGGCCCTTTCTTCTGTGTACCCAGCATGGCCCAAGAGAATCAGATCTGCCTCTGCCTGCCAGGTGCTGGCACCAGAAGGCCCTTTCTTCTATGCACACAGTGTGGGAGAAGAGAACCAGGAGATCTGCCTCTGCCTGCCAGGTGCTGCCACCAGAAGGCCACATCCTGCAGGCAGCTAGCATGATCTGCCTTCACCCCAGGGAGCTGCCACCAAAAGACCACATCCTGCAGGCAGCGAGCAGGAGCAGGGACACACAGCCAGGTAAACCCTGTGCATCAGTAGCCACCACTGGAGGACTTTGGTTCCCTGAGGCAGCCAGAACCTACTAGCAGAATCAGACAAACACACTCCTGTATGTCTACCACCATTGTGGGAGTCCCAGTGTATACACACAGGCTGAGAGAAGCAGCCCCACCTCCATGCACCCCTGGTCATCAGCAAAGCCACAGTGTAGCTGCATACATCTGGAGAAGCCTGCTCCGTGCCCTGCTACCTCCCTTTAAATCAGGAATTAGAGGAACCCAGGTGCCTGTCCCATACCCTATACTGCCTAGGGGGAGCCAACACAGAAGTGCCTGGGGCCCAACACCAGTTTGTTGGGAGGAACCCAGGAGAATGTCAAGACAAAGAAGCAAAAGGCAAACTGAGACCTCTAGCCCACACAATAAGTCTGGGAGATACGGTCATAGAATAAAATGGAAGTCACACACCTAAAATCTCTGAGAGGATAGCAACTGACATAAGGAAACAACTTCATGAAATTGTAAAAGCAATCAAATCAGAAATAATGTCCCAGATAAAAGAAGAAATACTGAAAGAATTGTTCAGCAGGTCTAAAGAAGACATAGATTTTTAAAAAGAGGAGTATAGGAAAATGATGGAAACCTTGAATGAATATAGAAAGGAATTACAATGCATGTAACAGATTCAAAGAGAGATGCAGGAAATTAAAAATTCAATCAAAAGCTGGTAAAACTGCTTGAAAAAGACTGAAGATAGACTTTCAAACCTTGAAGACAGGATTGCAGCTAGTGATCGTGAAAAGAAAGATCTCTTAAAAATAACACAGAATTGGGAAATAACAACCCAGTGGCTGCAAGATGATACAAAGAAGCATAACTTAAGAGTGATAGGTGTCAATGAAGAAGAACAGGCCAACAAAAATGAAATTAAAAGGATATTCACAGAAGTAATAAAAGAAAACTTCCCAAACATGGGAAATGGAGCTGGCATGCAGATAAGTGAGGTATATAGGACTCCAACTAGCCATAACCAAAGTAAATCTACACCCAGATATATAATAATCAAAATCCCTGAAGTTCAGCACAAGAACAGACTATTAAAAGCTATTAGAGAAAAAAAACCAGATCACCTATAAAGGAAAACCAATCAGAATCACAGCAAACTTATCAGCACAAACCATCAAGTCAAAAAGAGTTTGGAGTGAAGTGTTTCAAACCCTGAAAGAAAACAGCTTCCAACCCAGATTGATCTACCCTGCAAAGCTATCTTTGAAAATTGATGAAAAAATAAGATACTTCCATGATAAAGAACAACTGAAGGAATTCATGACTACCAAACCAATCCTACAGAGAGTGCTAAAGGATATTCTAGAGAGAGATAAAGATGACCATAGTTCCACAAACAGCAGAAGGGGGGGATCGCCAAACAAGACAGGCAATTGAAGGTAGGGGAAAAGTGGAGGGTCAACAACAGGAGGATAGCATGGCAGAGACAAACCAATGTATCCTGATTGTAGCTATTAATGTAGATGGCCTCAGTTCAGCAATAAAAAGAACACAGGGAGGAGAGAAGTCAAGGTGGCCGATCAGTGAGCAACAAAATACAAAGCCTCCCAGGAGAAACAACTCATTTGCCAGAATAAAGCACCCTGGAGAGACCCAGACAGAGGGAGATGGGCCCTCTTGACACAGGAAGAAATTAAAATGTAAAAAACCTCATCAAATATGTCAGGACTACAACTGAAACAGCTAAAAATTACAGGACACAGGGTTTTCATTCACAGCAACCTGCCAAGTTTGCAACAGCCGGAATCCACACCTGCTGGCAGAGCCTCCCAAACTCATTCCCGCCACCACTCACAGGAAGCACAGCAGCACTGAAGTTGGGGGTTGGTGAGCCCAACAGAGAGTGGAGCCAGCAAAGGGACCTTCATTAATCCTCGGTCAGTGCTGGGAATGAGACCCCCCCACCACGGGAAGGGCACGATCAAATGGACGACATGTTGGAATTGGGCAGGAGGAGCCTAAACTGTAGTGACAGTGACTTCAGTTGGTTGCTCCCTCTACAGAGCAGATTTATGGGATTTGCTTGGACTGGGCCACGCCCCTGGCCGGGACCCAATGAGCCATCCCAAATTGATTCCCTGTGCCTAGCAAGCACTAACCAGGTGAAGGTACCTGAAGTTTTGCTGGCCTGGTGCGGAGGGGCAGGCATACACAGCCACCTTCACTTCAAGTGAAGTGTAAGCCATGCTTACACTTCAGTGACAAGAGCAGGCAGGAGAGGGCAGAGGTCCCTTGCTAGAGTGCTTCAGAGGAAACGTGGCCAACAGGGAAGGGGGCTGGGACCTGCAATGTAACCTGTGTAGAGGAAGCCAGGGCCATGACAGGAGAGAGAGGCAGGAGGAGGCCCTCAGCCCAGAACCCTGAAAGCCCTCAACCAGGAGAGGGAAAAACAAGGGAGACTGAGGGCGGCAAACACGCAACATCAGACATGGCTTCAATGGACATTAAGAGAGATCTTTGGGACCTTGTAGAGGAGCTCAAAACTGAAATATTAAATCAGGTAAAGCAGGATATGAGTAGAGTAATAAAAGAAATGCTCTCAGGAAGCATCTCTCAAGAAGATACAAACAGAACAAGGGAGGAACATACAAAAAAGGAGAGAAACATTCAATAAAGAAAATATAGAATACATGAAGCAGATTCAAAGAGACTACCAGGAAATTAAAAATTCCATTGAAAGCTGGCAAAATGCCTTACAAGAAACTAAGGGTAGACTATCATGCCGGAGTCCAGCTGCGGCAGGGCTAGGGTTTCCCAAAGATAGTCAGGGAGTCGGCGATTGAGAGACAGAAAACACTGCACACCAGTCTGTGAGTGAATCTGAATCCGCTTTATTTTTTAGAAGCTGGAATATATATATGCTAACCTTGGCAGCAACCCCCAGCCCCAAGCAGGAAGCGCCCCAGGCTTAGGGCCAGGCAGGGATAATCCTAAACAATAGGTTTTAACCTCAACTCAAGGCAGGAATCGCCCCAGGTTCAGGGCAATAGGTATCAATTAACATTTTAATCTTGACATTGAGTCAGCCCGGGAAATGCAAGCCGACGCACCCGGACGCCCGCAGAAGGAAGAGATGTGTGAGATTATTAGGCCACTCCCTACATTGCTTTCCTTATCATTTATGGGAGTGGCAGTCCCTGCAAGGACAGCGCCTGTCTTAGGTCAAGGACTCTTCACATGTACCCAACCAGGCCTTACCCGTCATGGGCCTGCAAGACAGCAAC
>PVLA01010828.1:14276-46430 GCA_004027455.1 Hydrochoerus hydrochaeris
GTGAACTACACAAATTACAATTATCAGTACAAAACATTTCAAGATCCCCGCGCCCAATTCCCACACGCGGTGTCCTTTTCCTGGAGAAGCGATTGTCAAAAGGCGTGGATGGACTAGGACGTGGCATGGACAGAAAAGGGCACTGCACTTTCAAAACTTGAAGACAAGTTGGCAGTGCATGATCATGAAAGAAAAGATCTCATAAAAATAACAAGAAAACAGGCAGTAACAATACAAAGGCTAGAAGATGACAAGAGAATCTACAATTTAAGAATAAAAATGTGAATGAAGAAGCAGGAATACAAACAGGCAAATTACAAAGGCTATTCACAGAGATAATTAAGGAAAACTTCCCAAGCATGGGAAAAGAAAACGACATTCAGTTATGTGAGGCATACAGAACTCCAGCCACCTACAACCAAAACAGAGCTACACCTGGACATATAATAATCAAGATACCAGAAATTCAATATAAAAACAGAATATTAAAAGCCATCAGAGAAAAGAAACAGATTACCTATAAAGGTAAGCTCATCAGGATCACGGCTGACTTCTCAACACAGATGATCAGATCAAGAAGAGCTTGGAGCGAAATATTCCAAGCCCTGAAAGAAAATAACCTCCAGCCCAAATTGATGTACCCTGAAAAACTGTCACTAGAAATTAATGGAGAAACAAGATGCTTCCATGACATAGAGGAATTGGGGGAGTTTGTGACCACCAATCCAACCCTACAGAGAATACTGAAGGACATTTGAGAGAGAGAGAAAATACCAGGATTTTAGGAACAGTGGCAGAAAGGCCTCAATAAGTGGGGCAGGCAGTAGAATGAAGGAGAAAAGTAGACAAACAGGCAGAAAAGTAGCATAGCAGAAATGAGGCAGAGAAGGATGGCTAGAATCTCTAACATAGATGGCCTTGATACACTATATTGTTAATAGTGCACCAGGATTTAAAACCCCCATGACTCACACTGCTCTGCTTAGATGTATTATGTTCTGTTCCAGTCATTCTACCTGTACTAGATTTGAGGGCACAGACAGCAATCCCGAAAATGACAGGATATAGTATGGTAATCATCCTTAATTTCCTATTAAGTTAATCTAAATCTCTGTAAAACCTACAGTTTTACCATGACTGATCATAATCAAATCTGGTTTGTTAGATTGCTGTTTTGTATTGATAGATTTTATTCAAAGCTGTTATGATTGATAGTATCAAGTCTGAGAGTATAGGCAACCATACTTAAGATGACAAGATCCACTAGAATATCCACTACGGTTTGATTATTACCTGCCTTTGAAGTTTTACACTGTTTACAATGTTTTATTTTTACTAATATTGTTATGTACTGCTATATTCAATTATACTACTATATTCATTTATGCCTGATGATATAGACAATTCTATTGAAGATAATAAGTAACAACACAGCAATCATTGTAGGTCACCTTGTACTGTGGTTTTATATGACTTGTTGGTTTCATGTTTTTATAGGAATTTGTTTTGTTTTGTCTTGCTAAGTTTTGTTTTTCCCTCTAATACAGAAAGGATAGAAATACATGTAGAGGTTCATGCATGCATAGCTGTTTATGCTCTCACTATTTGAATATCTACTTTGTGTGCTTTAATTTTGTAATTTGAACAACTATTTCTAAGAGGACAATATGTAATTTATTGACTAGTGATTTCTTATTATCTTTTTTAAAATATTCTGTATTATCTCTACCCTTTACAGGCTTTTGTTTCTGTTTAAATAAAAATAAATAAATAAAAAGTAAAAGGAGGAACAGAAAGTGCTCTAAAGGATATAATTGTATTCATGTTTAAATGTGTAGGATTGATAACCATGTTGCTAAGTTGTTATTGGATCATTGAACTTCTTTGCAGCCTCACTGTTAGAATGTCCACTCCATATGCTTTACCTTTGTAACTTGAACAACTATGTCTAAGAAGACAATATGTAATTTATCAACTAGTAATTTCTTACTGTTCATTTTTTTTCTGAAATTCTGTATTGTTTCTACCTCTTTTTCTGTTTTGCTTTTTTCCTCTTTAAATAAAATTTTTAAAAAAGAACACAGGGAGAGTGGATCAAGAAACAAGATCTTTTGATATACTGTATACAAGAAACACATTTAACTTGAAAATCAAACAGACTGGAAATCAAAGGAAAGAAAACAATTGTTCTGTGTGACAGGAAAAAAAAATATGCAAGAGTAATTTGCCCATTAACTGCAGAATGGATAACATATGGTATTTTCGTGCAATGAAAAGCTACCCAGCTATAAAGTAGAATAATCTCAAGGCTCCTGTAGGTAAATGGATGCAACTGGAGACCATGTTCACGGCCAAAACAGTTTGAACTCCTATATGTGAACCCTAGCATAAGAAACAGAAGGAGTTGATGGGATCCAAAAGAAAAATAGTTAATATAAGAGCAAAGGGGAGGTAATACCTGGAAGAGAAAGTTGGAAACTACTGTCAATTTTGTATTGTCTTATCTTGAGCTCTTGCATTGTTTACATAGTTTTGTTAGGTTTGGCTTTGTTCTGTCTTGTTTTGTTAGATTTTATGCTGTCAGTGGTAGGGGCAGCTATTTTGAATATAACGGGATATATTACGGTAATCATGGTTTCCTATTATATTGCTTTGAAGTCTTTTTTGTTTTGTTTTTTGGTTTTGGTACTGAGGATTGAACTCATGACTTTTCATTTGCCAAGCAGGCATTTACATCGCTGAGCTAAATCACCAGCCCAGAAGTCTCATAGTGCTTTCATTCATTTGTTTGATTGGTTTTATTCTGTTTTGTTTGATTTTATTATGTGTGATGGTATGAACAGCTATTTTGAAGAAAACAAGACATTATGGCAGCCATTGCTGATTTACTATCATCTTGTTTTGAAGTCCTACCATGCCTTTGTTCTTCTGTTTTGATTGATTCTATCCTGTTGTTTGATTTTATTATGTGTGATGACATAGATAAATTTTTGAGGAAAATGAGATATTATAATAGCCATTGTTCATTTCCTATTATTTGGTTTTGAAGTCTTGTAATGCATTCATTCTTTTGAATGGTTTTATGCTATTTTGTTATGTTTGATATTATTGTGTGTGAAGGTATGCTCAATTATTTTGAAGAAAAGAGACATTAGGGTAGCTATTGTTGATGTCCGGTTGTTCTGATGTGAAGTGCTGTGTTGCTTGCATTGTTCTATTCTATTCTGTTCTCTTTTGTTTTATTCTTTTTAAAATAAAAAAAAAATTTTTAAAGAGAATGCCCCTGAGATCTTAGACTTCCTGGCTGCCATTTGGTTGCCCTGAAAGGTTGCCGTTATACACTGTTTTGGGCACCAATGAGAAGACACCCCTATAGCTTGTGGAAACACCCTTGCTCATAAGAAAGCCAAAGAGGTGGCACTAAAACCAGTGGGGCCTATAATGCTCCTCCCAGCTCTCCCTCCATCCATGCCACTCAAGCCATCCTATTCAGATTAAGACTTGAGACCAGCCAGCCAAGAGCCTAGAGGTCCAACTTTCTCCAGAAGGCTGGCAGACCTTACCGGATGGGTAAATTCTCAACTCAGAATTGCTGGGCCCCCAGCTCATCCAGGAGACCCATTGGGCCAGTCACTTAGGGGGAACCAAATTGGCTGGGTTATCTTTCCTGACTAAAGAGATCAACCAAAAATGCCCACAGTGTCTTCAGATGAGCCCTAAGCTACTCCCAACTGATGTTTGAACGAGACAATGAAAATTTACCCCTGGAGAACATTAGGAGATAGACTTTACTGGAATGGGCCCAGGAAGAGGGAGACATAAATATCTCTTGGTTCTCCTGCACACATTCACAAGGTGGACTGAAGGATTCGCCACTCGGACTGAATCAACTCTCATAGTAGCTAAGAAACTCCTCTGTGAGATAGTGCCTCGATTCTGTTTTCCCACCTTCCTGGAGTACAACAATGGTCCAGCTTCACTCAAAATTTAGCTGCAGCTTTAGAAACCAATTGGAAATTACATTGTGCCTACCAGCCTCAAAGTTCAGGCCAAGTAGAGAATGAACAGAAACATAAAGGAAACTATTTCAAAACTGGCTCTTCAAACTGGTAAAAACTGGGTAAGTATCCTTCCTTTTGCTCTTCTGTGTGTGCAATGTACCCCCATACCTCCAGGGCATTATTCCTTTTGAGGACATGTATGGCTGACCTCCCCTTATAATCCCCCATATTCAAGATAATAAGTTGGCTGCTGTCACTAACTGGGAACTTGTTAAGTCCTTGAAGGCTCTCCAGCCCCTTCTGCACTCGATCCACCACTTGTTCTGGAAAGGCCTGATGACTTCCTAGCAGCCCAACCTGGCAATAAAATGTACATCAACAAGAGATAGCCCATATACCTAGGTGCCCACTGGGAAAGACTCTATCCCGCAGCCAAGAAGGTCATCAGAAAGAGCCATTGGATTCATCGCTACCAAAGACTCCAGCTAAGTGGACTATCAAAAAGTCTTCTGACCCTTTAAAAGTCAAGCTCCAAAGATGTGGGCCCTAAGTCTGTTTATATGTATAGCTTATATGTGGGTTACTATTGGGACCAATAATCGAACCCAAATGGTAAACATCTCAAACCTTGATTCTAATTCTTCATGCTGGTGGGGACAGGGACCTAAGTCCCTCACTTTGGGAAACATTCAGGCCTCTGGACTTTGTATTCAGTCTGTAAATTTCCCCTTGAAGCACTTCCCATTTCAAATCAGTTGTAATTCAACTGTGTCTGTACAAAATGTCTTTTACCTCCTCAACTAACATTTAGTCTCCCCACCAGGAACTTGTACAAACAGCCTTACCCCTTGTGCTTGTCTGGCTGTCTTCACTGGACCTAACCCTGAAGTCTGTATCTTAACTCATGTTCTTCCCAGGTGTACTGGTATTCTGAAAAAGGAGATAGGAAACATATGGAGTTACACAAACTCATGAGAAGTCCTAATTCATGTCCTTTTGGGGTTAGGAATATCCAGCTCTTCAGCACTAGGAACCACAGCCCTCATAGTGAGAGACCAGAATTACCACATACTAAGCAAAGACATAGAACCCGATCTGGGCACTCTTGAGCAAAATGTTCACCGCCTAGAGGAGTCTCTAAATTCCCTGGCTGAGATGGTCCTCCAGGACCGATGAGGTCCAGGCCTCCTATTCTTAAAACAGGGAGCTCTATACCTAGCTCTTGGTAAATATTGTTTTTACACCAACCATTCAGGAGTTATTAAGGACACTCTTAGCATAGAAAGCACTAGCTGATAGGACAAATGAGAGATATTGTCAACAGAGCTGTTATGAAAATTTGTTCTCTGTCACTCCATGGTTGACCACCTTACTCTTGGCTCTGGCAGGACCCTTGGTTTTCCTCCTACTACCCATCACTATTGGCCCTTCATGGTAAATTGTGTAATGCATTATATCCAAGGCCGAGTCCAATCTATTAAATTAATGGTTATATGAGAATTTGTGAAATTTAGATGAGAAAGATAACTTTTAGATAAAAAGATGACCAGGAATCAAGGACTTGATTCAAATACTAAAACCAGTGGGGAATGTTGTAGCTTGGCATAACTAATGCCATCTTGTGCCCTATGTTTGACTCATGCCATGTATTTGACCCAGAAGAGTGAAAAATTACTCAGGGTACAAGTCCCATGAGAAAAGCAGAATGAGCTGTACCCACAAGAGAAAAATTAACCTGCTCAACAAAGAAGCAGGATACAGGTGTCAACCAAAGATTAATATAAGATTGTAGCTGGATTGTTTCCAACAGGATGTCTAGCTTTGTGGTTTTCTGTTTTAAAAGCTCTGTAACTTTCCAGTTCAAGGCCCCTCATTTGGAATCTGAAATGGGTCCACTGGTGGTCACTGAACTCAGCTAATAAAATTCCAAGTTTATTATTTTGGCTGCTTGGATTCCTATACTCTTTATGAAGCCACTTCAGCCAGTTGCAGAGCAGTTATGTGCTTGTCCCAGGTGCTATGGAATGGCCCAGGTCCCTCTCTTGTGCCAGTCATAGGGCAGGAGGAATTGTGTTGTTTCACTAGCAACCCTCAGTGCTGTGGCCTGTCACTAATATTGTTGTTCCAGTTAGCAGTTATGGTGCTCAACAGAGAAAGAAAAAGAAGAATGAGAATGAGAATGAGAAGAAGAAGAAGAAGAAGAAGAAGAAGAAGAAGAAGAAGAAGAAGAAGAAGAAGAAGAAGAAGGAGAAGGAGAAAAAAAACTGGCAGCCCATCACCTCTGTGTGTGCCAGTGAAACTTGTTGCTAAATAGTGTCCTTTATTTTCAGGAGATCAAAAGAGATAAGGGCCCTTATTCTAGGTCTATCCTGGGTAGATTGAGTTTGCCTTTGCCATGCCTTTGCCACCTCTCTGGTTTGTTTTTGTTTTTGTTTTTGCTTTTTGGCTGGGGGAGACTTCCTGGGAATGGGGATTCTTGCTCCAATCCCAATTCCAATCCCAATCCCACTGGTGGAAAACTCACAGCCAGCACTGTGGGCAGGTTTATCATTTTATAAAGTCCTATGTCTATGTTTTGTTTGATCTGCAAATCTCTTATTTCAGACTAATAATGGCATCAGGATGTGTGTCCTTCCCTTTCTTCCAGTTACCTGGGGTTTTAGTTGATTTCCTCTGAGAAACATCAGTGTGAGTCTTCCTTTATTCAGCCATGTTGAATCTCTCTACAGTAGAATTTTGCACAGTAGCATTCTACTCTAACATGGCCAAATTTACTTACTAGTTCTAATAGGGTTTGCTTTTTTTAAAAAAAAAAAGATTCTATAAAATTTTCTACATGCAAAGAAATACAATTTTGTTTTGTTTTTATTTATTTTTCTTGCCTTGTTGCATTGGATAGTATATTCAGTACAAAGTTGTAAGAAATAATATCAGCTTTATTTCTCATCTTAGGCCAAAAACAGCCCTTTATCACTAAGTAAAATGTTATAAATTTTATAAAACACTTTTTTATTGATTGGAAAACTTCCTTTCATTCATGTTTTGCCATGAATGACTTTTGAATTTTGTCAGATATCTGCATCAATTGAAATTACTGGATATTTAAATCCTTCCTAGTATTAATTGATTATATTAATTTTGAACCTTCTTTGAATTATTAATTGTATTAATACTAAAGAGTGACTATTTGAGTAGATTTTTTTAAAATTGGATGAATTGAAGTGGATTCATAAACAATATAGGAATCCAAGCAGCCAAATTGATAAATTTTTGAATTTTATTAGCTGAGCTCAGTGACCACCCATGGACCCCTGTTTCAGAGTGGAACCAAGTGGCCCCAAACTGGAGGGTTACAGGGTATTTAAAGCAGAAAAATGCAAAGCTAGACATCCTGTCAACAATTTGAACCAATTCAGCTAGAATCTTACATTAATTTTGGTTGACACCTGTATCCTGCTTCTTTGTTGAGCAGGTTTATTCTCTTGTGGATTCAGCTCATTCTGCTTTTCTCATAGGACTTGTACTCTGAGTAAGTTTTCACTCCACTGGGTCAAATACATGGCATGAGTCAAATATAAGGCACAAGATAGCATTAGTAATGCCAAGCTATAACATAATAACTAATCAAACAAGATCATAAGAAAATAAAAAACACAGACCAATATTCATCCTGAATATAGGCACAGAAATCCTGAAAAGAACATTAACAAACAAAATTCACTAGAATTTGGGATACATTCCACATATAAGTATAGAAGATGTTTAACATCTTTTATTTCATCAGTCCTAACAATGACAAGAGGTATGTGTCATTATTTCTATTTCACAGGTAGAAAGAAGAAGGCTCAAAGAGAGTGCTGAAGTCACTCATGATCACAAAATATGTGTGTGTGTGTGTGTGTGTGTGTGTGTGTTTATGTATGGAGGGATGATCTGATTTCTGACTCCAAAGCTTGTCTGACTCATCCCTTCAGCTACGTCAGAACTGCATTGGTCTATCCTGGTCTCCTGAGTGCCTGCCATGGTTCTTCAAAGTTTACCAATGTTTTAGCTTTAAAATCCTTTCCCTCATAGACACTGAAATTTTGCTTTATGGAGTTTGATTTTTCTTAGAATGAATCTTTGCTCAGGAGACTTAAAAACTGTTGGGCAAACACAGTTTCATCTCTCCTCACAACATAAAAGCAGACAAGACTGGGTATGCCGTATCACTTATCAGGAATGGGCAGACTGGAAGAGTAGAGGTCTTGGCTCATGGGTGATCTTTCAAATTTCATTTTCATTTCCATTTCCTTCCCCCTTGTTCTAGATTTTCTTTACACTCCCTTCTCAAGGATGATGCATGATGATACTTGTCCAGCATTTTGAAAATATGAGTCACTTTTAAAAAGTATTGGAGAAAAAGAGGGGAGAGAAAGAGATGAATGAGGGAATCTTATTTGTAGTATCTGACCCTATACTAAGAGTTAGGGATGTTTTTCTGTCTCCTTTTTGCAGCATGTTTCCACAGATGTGAGAAAATTCCAGTATTCTTATACAGAAGACCAACAATGGGATTCCAAACTAGCTACTTATTTCCCCTGGCTGTGTTTTTCAGGGAAAAGGAAACCTTTTTGAATGTGATGTTAGTAAGAAGTGCATTTATCATGATGACCAAATTCAGTGTGTGTATGCATGTGATTAGAACAAGTTTCATAAAACCACTGTTATTATTCTCAGTATCTTCTGACATTTTCTGTACCAATCTTTGAATTTTAAGGTACAGGTTAATCAGGTGGGGTTTTTTTTCTAAATGTGAGGTTCTGATTCCGTGTTTAGAATATTGCTTGCATTTGTCAAACTCCTAGGTGGCTGCTTCTATTTCTGGGACATTTTATTTAAATGTTACATTGTTCTTATGACTTTGTAACATAGGTAGCAATTTGTGAAAGCTTTTCAGGTGTGTTTCTTGGTGTAGCACCACACTTGGGGCAGGCCTGGAGTTGACAGCGCACCTATCTAGAATATTCATGGAGAAGTAGACCTCCTTGGGAATATGTCATGTTGGAAGTGGTTTTAAAAATCTTCATCTCCCATATACCAAGACCAGAAATCGACACAGGGGAAGAGGCCACAGTATCTTATTGGCATTGCTTTTCCTAATTGCAACATTTGACACGATGAATAAATCTATTGAAGTTTCAAATCTAAGCATTTTGCATACTGAGAATTTTTTATAATTATGTGTGAAAAGAAGTTTACAGATCTTGAAGGTGACTGTGACAATGACACACATTCAGAAAACCAGTCCTGCATGACGTCTCCTTTAGTTTGCCGTACAAATGTCACCATGCCAGTCGGGATGCTTATTTTCAAGTACCAGAGGCCAAGTCTGACTAACCCAAGAAAAACAAAACTGGGAATGTCACCAAGGGATTCCAGAACAGTGGTCAGCTGTGAGACTAAAGCTGAAAATGAGCAAGAACAGCTCTAGAGGACAGGGAAAGAGGAATTAAAGTCACGGTCTCCAAGCAGAAAACACCAGGCCAGGCTTCTCCCGCTGAGGTTAATGCACTTGGACCACCTCTTTTTAGTCCTCACACAGTGCCCTCAAGATCAGAATCACAGGACAGGACATTTATTTGACTGAACTTGAGTTTCACATTTCTTCCTGGCTGTGCTAGGAAAACAGGACTTCCATAGTAGGGGACAGACAATTCCTCCAAGAGCATAGAAAAATGAGGAGGTGAAATGTTCCAAAAGTAAGTCAAGATGCCACTAGGAAGAAGAAATGGGTGTTAAGATGTCTACTAGACAGAGCTCTGCGAATCAGGGCTCTTACTGCCAGCACAGCAAGATGAGGAATACGATTTTCTCCGGGAACTGCAACTATCATACCAGAGCCAAGGAGTACACAAGGCCCATATTCTAAACATGGGACCCAAACCCTTGCAGGACTTAATAAAAGACATCAGTAAACTAGTTCTGATAGCAACAGTAAGCCCCTCCTTCCCATCCCAACTGCTATAAGGAAAAAACTGAAGAATTCTAGTTTATCAGAATCCCTGTCATGGAGAAGTCATCATCCAAGTGGTGTCTTTTCCTTCCCAATATGAGAGTGAAAGGGAATATTTTTTCCTCCTGATGACAAGTAAGGATAGAAAGAGAGGGGGAAAAAAGCCATGACCACAGAGATGAGGGGTGCTAGCAAGAGGTAGAAGCCAGCACCCCCACTCATAGCTGGACTTCTGTTTGTGCATAGCAGGTAGAGCTTTCTCTCTCTCTTTCTCTCTCTCTCATTCTCAGTGTGTGTGTGTGAGTGTGTGTACGTGTGTGTGCACATTTCAATAGGAAGAGAGAAATCAAAAAAAGACAGCAGTGGGAAACTTCTATTCCCACTGTTTGGGCGGAACAAACACTGCTGGAGGGATGGGGCTTAAGCAGTGTTATTGTTACTACCCTTCTGAGAAGATTGCCTGCTAGCAGAGGAGCATAACTAAGAGGCAGAACCTGAAAGGGCAGGGAGAGGGAGAGCAGGGAGAGGAGGCAGGTTGTGGTGGATCTCACATATCAGAGGCCATGCAGATGAGCCCCAGCAGGGCCTCCTCAAAAGCCCACCCATGTGCTGTGCTTCAGTGCTGTCTGTGGTCTGTAGAGGTGGAATTGACCATTTTGTGTGAACCACAGCTGCAGTGGCCAAGCAAACAAGGTCAGTCTTTTCCCTCATGCCTCCTCTAGGACCTCAACAATCAGGAAGACAGAGAAAAAGTGGATCCCAAAGATAAAGGAAGATAAGGAAAGGAGGAGAGAAGCGAAGCACACATAGTTTCCCCAGGCAGGGCCATCTGCACCTGTGGTCAAATGTGGGCCAAAGTGAGAGGAAGAGTGGAAAATGGATATGAGAGTCAAGCTACAAAACTGGATTGTTGGGAAGCACTGAGATAGTGATTGCTCACACTCTGTAGCTGAAAGCACAGAGCACCTAAAGAATGCCCTGAGGGCATGGGGCACTGGAGGCGAACAGGTGTTCCAGCCTGGAGAACTGGGGTGGGGGGCAGAAGGGGGAGCTACTTAAGCAAAGGGGTGTGATATGACAAATGCATAAGCAAACACTTTGCGGTGGATAAGCAGTCTCTTCCTCCCATCCTGAAGAAGGGCTCTACCTGACCCCTGTTTTCTGTCTCTATCTTTATTTGTTTGTCCTCTCAGCATCCCCCACCTCCACTCCTACCCCAAACTTAGAAAGCACTCATGACCAGACAGTGGAGCCCACTGACCTTGGCTTTTGAAAATCAGAAAGTGTTTGGATTGCTGCAGGAAATTCCTAATGCATACACAGACAGAAAACAACTCTACATCGAAGCATGCTTGAAAAGAATGTAAAGAAATAAAAAAACTTCCTGTTAGCATCCTACTGAGTGCAGATTCTCCAGGAAACTGATCACACAGCCAAAGAAATTGACCTTGCCTAGTTTAAGAAAAGAAAAAAAAAGTATGTTCAGAGCTACTGGGAGTTCAGGGTAACACCAGGAGGAAGGCTGAGGAATAGACTGGGAAACTGCACAGGGACAGAGTGAGGTTCTGCACCCAGAGCCGACCTCACTCCTTGGAGCTTGCCCAGGAAGCTCTGCCCCTGATCTCAGATGCTGCAGTTCTTGCCCTCAGCACCTCCAGCTCTGGACACTAAGTCTGAGGCAACCACTGACCATGGGAGGCTGCTACCTCCACTAAAGCTGCCAGAAAGAATTCTCTGTTGTTCAAGATCCAAAGCCAAAGTCAGCAGTAGATGTACCTGGTTGGTTGCACCTCCATCACATGTCCAGTGTCCTGCTACAAAGGAGATGAAACAATCAAGTATTTGTCCTCTTGCCTCTTCCCTGCAAGGAAGTTTCTTCCTTTGATCAAGTTTTGATCAGGGTTTTGATAAGCCTCTATAGTGCTGTTGGTCAAAAAGCAGAAAATACATACCTCTATTAGCAATATTAGCAAAGGTCTTTCCTCTCTCCAGTGATTACAAGTCGCTGTCAGGATATGGGGACAAAGCACCCCTGGATTATAGACCTCCCTCCCTCTTGGCTGGGTACATGAGTGCAGGACACATATTGAACAACCGTATGCAATAACCCTGTTAATAAAGTGAGCGTTTCTCAAATATAAAAAGTGAAGCAGCTGACAGAAATGACATACTAGAGGAAGACACCCCATGGAGAAAGACAGAGGGCAGAAGGCGAACATGAGCCTAATGACGACCCAGAGGAGACATGATGCTACGAAACCGAAATAGGTAAACGAAAGCTGGACAAAAAATTGGACTTTCACACTTAGTGTAAAACTAACCATCAGTATGAAGTAAGTGCCTCTGTTTTTGCATCATGTATGGAATTTGGCTGTGGATGAGTGGAAGTCTCAGTGGCACATCTGAATTATATGATCCATAAACTCTTTAACATGTATATATGCTATCCCTTTAAAAATAAACACTTTAAGTTATTATTTTTCTCATTCTGGAGATAACAGAAATACAGAGCAAAGCAGATCGATCAGATCATTTGACATTGACTAGTCAGAAGGAAAATAGATTTGATAGAATGAAACGATTTGTCTATACCATCATCCTGCATCAGATCAATGCTACGATGCACATATTACATTGTCAGTGCTTCCAGATCAGCTGGCCTTCACGGGGCCTGCACCTGGAATTTGTTTCCACAGTGGAAGTCTCTTTGGAAAGGCCTCAAGACAGAATGGAAAGAACAGCACTAGTAGGGAGAGAGAGAAAGCAGAATTAGGCAGAAGGAAGCATAGACTACAGTGCAGTGGGCCCTCCAGAGTGGGCTTGAATCAAGGCCCCCAATCCTTTCCCCTGTCACAGAACAGTTACTGGATATGGGCTGAACCCAGAGAAACAGGATAAGCTGGGGAGAGGGGTCCACTTGGGCACTGCAATTAAGAAACTCAGCCAAGAGTCATCTATAGCCACAAACTTTGCCATCAGGGAAACGTGTGCTTTGGTCTGAAGCACACAGTGGAGTCCACCAGAGGCTCTGAATACTTCTCCAATTTCCCCTCTGGCTGTTCTCCTCTTCCTCTCTGCCCCAGACCATTTCTCCTGGTTTTTCTTCAGACACACCAGGCTCACTCATACCTTGCCGTTTGCTGCCTAGAACGTGTGGCTTGCTCCCTGACCTCTCATTGTCTTACTTGTCTTCTGGTGAGCATTCCTGTTTGGTACTGCAGCCCACTTGGCTTTCCAGCAGACCTGATCACCTTCCCCATGATCTACTTTCTCTCTTTGTATTCCTTTTACACCTCCCAAGCTTCTATGTAATTTAACTATTCATTATGTGTATTGTTTGATATCTGTCTTTCTCCCACTAGAACATAAGCTTCTCAAAGGCTGGGATCTTTATCTATTTTGTTTACTGATACATCTCAAGCATGGAGAGATACCCTGATGCACACTAATTCTCAAATATAATGAACATATTTTCATTGAAAGCTTTACACCTCAGCAGAGGCTTTTTAAAAATTTTTCCACTTGGAAATTATCTTTTCTAAGTAGCAAGTTACTTTTAAGATCAGAATCTTCTGAATATTAATTCATTTATTAATTTCACTTAATACTTTTGCCCAAACCACAGAGTTGCCTGAATCTCTCAAAAGAAGCACGTTTATCTCTCAGATTATAATCATTATCTCACTCCTGCTGTAAAAACAAAGAAACAGAGGAGGAACTGCAGATAAAGAATTAATTAATCAAGGCTTTAACTTTTCTGGAAAGCCAGGGAATTTATATCAGTCTGCTTTGTTATTTACCTAATGCTACCCTTTGGAATATCAGTATTATATCCTGAGATTTATAGGCTTCTATAGCCACGATTTGTACACACAGGTGAAGAGTGAGTACCCTCCCCGCAAAAGTCTTTCCCTTGCACTTCTTGTATATTTACTTTAAAGCCTCACATTCTGGAATATTATTCATATTAAAATAGCAGGAGACTGTTTTACTAAAATGCAGTGCCTCTTCATCATTTTCATATACACTAAGAAAAGGATAGCTATGTTTATAGGGCACAGTGAGTAAAGAAGAGAGGTCATAGAAGCTTCACCTGGCTTCTCTGGTGACTGGCCCTGCTTGCAGCTCTGGCAGGCCCTGGTCTGGTTGAACCATCTGTTGCTAAATCCAGTGAAGTCACAGGAAATTCATTCTTACCAGAGGATGAGTAAAACCATTCCCAAAGGCCACACATGGTTTATACCTTCAAATTGCTTTCAACATCAGTATTCTCACAAATACATTTTCCTATCACAAACATAGTCCACTCTCAGTGTTTCAAGTCAACAGTACCTTGAATTTTTAAAATAAACACCTGACTATTGTAGGATAGTCCCTCAGCTTTCCACTGGACTTGTGTATTTACACAATTTTGCTTTATAAATTCTTCTGTATCTTATACTGCTCAGTCTAGAAGTCCAAGTGCAATGGCAAGCAGAAATATTGAAATGACACCCAGGATTTGAAGGCAGATTTATTTTACTGTCAACAAGCACTGATCAGGATCATTCCCGAAATACCAGGTCCTGATCTCTGGTGGTCTAGGACTTCTATGGGATGAGCAAGCAGAAAGTACAGAGGCAGAACGGCTTGTCAATTGGGGATTGGTTCTTACAATGTGCATCATTGTGACCAGCTATGCATCACAGTGACCAGCCACTTCTAAAAAACTAACTTAATTAGAACTACTACCCAGGCAGCTAACAAACTGAAGTACAGTGGTGGGGGAGCAGGTGCCTTCTGCTACTTGGGAAGTATTTGCTTTTTCCTTTGATGCCCTCACTAGCAGAGTTTTGAAGGCATTTGTAGGCTCTGTCCTAGAAATAAACTCTCACGTTACTTGAAAGAACACAGAAAGGACACTAGAAGCATTTCTCTTCTTCTGCTGGCAGCAGTAGAGTGTGTAACATGGGCTCCCAGGTGGGGATGTTTGCAGAGGCTCTGTCTCAGCCATTCCACTCATGTGGAGCCACACAAGATGAGAGGGAGCTCTGCACATCCCTGGTACTGGGAGACAGAGACACAGTCAAAAGTAAGTAATCAAAGGTAGACCTTTCATTTGACCTCCTTTTGCTCTTTATTATGTGAGCACCTCATGCCTTCTGTTCATTCCTCTGCTTGGAACACCTAGGGTGCTTTCTGTGCCCTTGTCTGAATCATGACTGAAACATTCTTCTCAGTAAACTGAGAAATTCCACTTTTTGAGGTGATACAATAATGAACATATAAGATTATCTTTCATTTCATGGTGGAGATACACTGTCCCAAGCCAAATGCTCCCAAGGCTTGCCCTGTCTATTGAGCAGGACGTAAGGCTGGCTTCTATGGGCTCAGTAGATTCTCATTCATGCAGCTGCCTACTATGATTTCTGTTCTAGTTATTTCTAGGCAAGGATCAATTAAAGAATGTAAAGACTAATTTTCTGTTTCTGTGCTACCCAAAACATATAACCAGAAGAAGAATGTGAGTTCCTAAATGAAAATAAAGGTTTTTTTCTAGAAAGACTGGTAAAAGAATTTAAAGAAGCAAACAAAATATTCTCTCCCACCTAGATGCTAAAAATAAAAGTAATCTTAATCTTGTATATTACTCTCAAACAGATAAAAAAAATCTAATTGGTAAAAGCAATGATCCATAAGAAGTATTGGAAGACAGTCTCAGTGAATCATTTGAGAAAATATTTTCAAAGTATAACACCAAAGGCAAAACCTATTTTTTAAGATAGATTTTTAAAATCTTTTCAATTTAGAGGTTTTAAAATACACCAAAATTAGAAACAATAACATCTACCACTGGATTTTACATTGTATTGTGTCATATTTGCTTCATCCCCTCTCTGTGTGTTTTGTGCTACCATTCCAGAGAAAATGTAAATATCGAGACAGTTCACTTCTAACTGCTTCAGTTTGGATCTCCAAAAACTCAGAATATACCTGTTATGGCTTGTGTTTAGCGAGCCCCTCAAAGCCCCATGTGGTCACAGGTGGGGCCGTTTCAGAGGTGTCTGAATCTAAAGTGTGTGATCGATTCATGGTGCAATGCTAGGCTCAAGGGTGCTGGGATTAAGGATGGGTGATTGCGAAGTCAGTCCACTGATTCGTTTGGCACCATGTAAGGGACAGAAAGAGGTTTGTCTTTTCCCTTGTTTTTCTATCTTCTGTCCACCATGAACTGTTTCTCCTCTGTGATGCCTATCTGCCATGACATCCTGCCTTGTAGTCAGCTCACTATGGATGGAAACCTCTACAAACTGTGAGCTAAATAAACCTTTCCTTCTTTACTTTGGGTGTCAAGTATTCTGTCTTAACAATGAGAGAAAATAACTGTAACGATACTCTTACAAAACCATAATACCTTCATCATCTAATAAAATAGCTCCAAAACTTTTTCTAATAGCTAGCCAAGTTTCAAATTTCCTTTTTTAACACAACAGGATATTTTTACCTGTTTCTGTTCAGTTGAGGATTGAACATCCCATTTCTTGTTATCCTTGTTGAACTTTTTGAGATGGGGAAGAGTCCCCTCTACTCCCACTGCTTTTTCCCAGGACTTTGCCTTTTCTAAGCTCACATCAATTTTCTTACAGAAATTCCCAAGACATTGACTTTTCTAAGCTCAGATCTGTTTTCTCACAGAAAATACCACCTTCTGTACAGGGTGCTTTTCATGATGTTGTTTAATGTGATTTAAAAGCACTGGATCCAGTTTCAAAAAAAGAATAAACAACAGACAGATTTCTAGAACTTTCCAAAGGAACTGTCTATGACAGTGGAAATGGTTTGCAGTTATGCTATTCATTATGATATCCATTAGTCTTGTAGAGCTAGTCAGCACTTGAAGTATAGCTAATGTGACCAAGGAACTGAATTTTAACTTAATTCTAATTCATTAATTTTAAACTTAAATAGACATATGCTTAGTGCCTACTGAATCATTTGTGTATTACAAAGGTGAATACAAAGTGCCTACATTCTGCCTTTACAGAAGTAGGTATTTGCTTTCCAAAATCACTTTAAAGAAAATGTGCTATAAAATACACTCTCCTATAGATGAAAAATAACTTGTATGTTTGACCTTATTGTGTAATTAAAACCTTTTCAGCAGCAGAGAAGTAAAGATCATTTATTCACTTCAGGAATCCTCATAATCAGCACTGATTGCTATCATTATCTAGGTGTGTGATCCATGTAAAAAAAATCTGTATCTTTGAACTTTATATCTTTAACATATAAACATATGGCATAAAACCTAGGATTCAGATTTTCTGAATACTCATTTTCTATGTGTTCACTTTTCTTTTAAATTTCTTATTGCCTGCTGTTTGGATTACTTAAACCATACCAAATAATGATATTCAATACTGGGATTTTTTACCAACTTAGAATATTCTCTTTTTTTCTGTGGAACTGAAAGAAAAAAGAAATATAAGCCCACTGGATGACCAGTACAATGCAAAGGCAAGCAGTATTAAGAATCAGAAAAAAGAGTCCCATTTTTGTAGATATTCATATCCAACTATGCCTGCAGCCAGTGATACTGACTGAAGAGAAGCATGTCTGTCTTTTTTTGTTGTATGAAGCAATACACTTTTTATGCTTACTAATCTAATTTGAATGATGTTTCTGTCTTGTGCCTGAGAATGCTGTCAAAGTGTATCAAACAGGAATCAGACAAACTAGAATTAATATATCTCAGATAAAGTTTCCACGTGTAGAACAATGCTTCCTTCTTTGGCCTGTCATGGGAAGCTAAATGAGATGGTAGGACATTCTGCATGTTAGAAATACCCTGAATATGCTAGCTCCCTTCCTAAATTTCCCCTGAGAGCTGTCCTTCAGTCTGCAAACACAATTTTCCTTTTCTGCTTCCCATTTAAAAGTTCATTTATACCCATATGTAATGTGAGACCACCTAAGACCTGTATTTAAAATGGGGAGGAACATTTCAAACAAGTGGTCCTGGGATGTTTCCCACAATACTTCATAAGGGATTCAGTTTAGGGACCAATATTTCCTTTGAGTCATGGACCCAGAATGGTGATGTGTTCCTCTACCCACAGTCTGTTCCTTTTTGATTTATCGTTAGTGTCCCAGCAATTATTCTATGCATGCTCTAGTCATACAGCACAGTGCCTTTGCCTCCTCAGACATGACATGTGTGGAGTCTTTTTTATTGGCACTGAAGATCTACTCACTTTTTTGTGATCATACTGGGTTTAAATTAAGTAGCTTAATAATCAGACTGAATATAATTAACTAATCATTTGCAGAATTACCTAGGCCAAAAATTGACACAGTGAAAACTCAATAAACATGTTCTGCCAATCTGAATCCCTGCACTAATGCAGGTGCTAAGATTATAAAATTCTAATGCACTTTCAAGAAGATATCCCTAGAATAAAGGATTATATTGAAGCTAAATTTAGAATTCTGGAAACGCTGTCCTACAGCATACCTTCTTCCTCTCTTTCTCTTTGTTGAACTAAGCTCTTAAACTGAACAAGTTAAAGTCTCCAAGATATTTAAACAGTTCAGACTATATTAGTATGCTAGGGTTCATTATAAAATACAGTTGTAAAATCATCTTTGAATTACTCCTAATAACAGCTTAGTCACAAATGGAAATCTCTAGCAAAGGTATGGATGTCCTGCTTACCTATTAGCTTTAGCTCCTTATCTATAATTATTCAGTTCCCTTTCCCAAAGCCTCATCATTGATTCTGACACAATGCATCACATTCATGAAGCATTTTCCCAATCTATCAGGTAAAGGGCTGCTTTATAATGTCTCATAATCTGTCTAAAATAATTTCATGTACCTTCAAGATTTTCTTTCATTGTTATTAAAGTTTACCATAGTGTATTTCAAATTGTTCCAAAATTAACAAAAGCAAAGCAATATATTGCAAGGGTGGGCACCCCTGACCACTTAATATGTTTCTTAAAGCGGGAGGAATGAGGCGGAGGGCCTTGCTGGGACTGAACTCAGGGCCTTATATACGCTGAACACACACCTACTTACCACTGAGCTCCGCCCCAACCCAGCAGTAGGAATTTTTTGTTGTTTTGTCTTAGCATGGGCTTCATTGTTAGTTTCAGCAAACGCTATAAGAATTTCCACTAAAAAAGCTACCATAATGATAATATTTTAAATAATGGATAACAAGTGTTGGTGAGAATGTGGAACAATTACATTGCTGGTGAAAAGTACTGCAGCTGCTTTGAAAATCAGTTTAGCAATTCTTCAAAATGCTAAACATAGAGTTACTATATCACTCAGCAATTCCACTTCTGACTATATACCATATATATATTATGATATATTATCATATATTTATATTCTCACATAAAAACTTATACATTCATGACAATGGCAGTATTATTCACAATAGCCAAAAGGCAGAATTAACTCAAATGTCTATTACCTAATAAATGGATAAAAAATGTAATATATCAGTAGAATGGAATATTATTCAGCAATAAGAACAAAGTACTGACATATACTACAACATGAATCAACTGTAATGCTGAGAGCAATATGCTTTATGAAAGAATCCAATTATAAAGGACCACTATTGTAAGATTCTATTTATATGAAATAACCAGAATTAGAAAATTTATAGAAATTAAAAGTAGATTAATTATTATGCAAGTCTGGAGAAAAAGGGGCATAAGAGGAAGATGATAGCTAAGCAGAAAGTCATTTTGAGGTGATAAAAATGTTCTAAAACTTGTAGTGGAACAACAACTCTGTGAATATTTTAAAGCTAGTGCATTATATACTTTAGATGAGTGAATTGTTTAACACACAAATTGTATCTCAATATATCTGATTTTTAAAAAATGGCTTAAAGGGAAGAGCCATGCGTGTTGCTGCTTTCCTGTAATCCCAGCACTCTGCGAGGCTGAGAAAGGAAGATCACAATTCTGAGCCCAGCCTGGGAAATTTAGTGACAGTGAGACATTATCTCAAAATAAAAATAAAAATATGGCTGAGGAAGTAACTCAGGCTGAAGGTCTTCGGTTCAATCCCAAGTACCATGGGGGAAAAAGACTGAAGGGATTCAAAGCCATGTTCTTTGGCTCTAACCAAGGCAGCAGTGTGGCTGGTGGGACGTTCCCTGGTCCCACAGAGTGAGACAGCGTGGACTCAGGAACACAGGACTAAACAGGCATGTCCTGCAGCAGCTGCCTTAGCTTCCAAATGTTCCTGAACTTGGGCTAACATCATCTTACCCTTTCTTTTTCACTTTTTCATTCTTTCTAATGATTTTTCAGGTTAATTCCCTGTGCTAAATCCCACTCTGATTGAAATCCTTAGAGCTGCTTATCTTCCCTACCAGATTCTGACTGATATTATTGCCTGGAGAGCATCCATCTTCCTTGTTCTCTTCCTAAGACATTCATTCTTTATCCACCTGCTCATCTCTTCCCCAAGCAGCCAGCCAGGCACCTCAGGAGACAGTGATTCTACTCGCAGCTTCAGAGTTCAGCCTGGTTTAGGCCCAAGGGTAATCTCATTCCTCTGCTGAAAACTGGTTCAAAAGCAGACTTGTGGTCCAGTTCATTCTAATGGAAGAAGAGAGTTCTACCAAAGACTCCTGGGAGCAACTTTGTTCATTCTTAAGAAAGAATCATGAAAAGCCAATTAATTATAAAAGAGAAATCTCTAATTTCTGCTGACAGTTATTATACAACCAAAATAGGATCTTGTTTTAGAAGGGCAATACAGAGGCAAGGCAGAGAGAATGCAGGTCTTTAAATGCATTTACTGGATCAACACAGCCTAAAACCCACCTGATCTCCTCACTTATTATATAAATTAGTATCTTGCCTTAAAGCAGTTGGAAATAATACTTGGAGCCATTACAGGTTTGATAACCCCTCTAGGCAGAGAGCAGTTGAGACACCACCTAAGTTTCACAGCTCCAGGGTGACATGAGATATCCTAAAGTTCAAGAGTTACTCCTAAAGGCTGAGAAATTTACCTGAGTGCTGAACTTGAAGGGGTTTCACAGCCACCATGAGAAGATACAGCAGCACAAGGCACAGAAAACCAGAGACCTGGCCCGAGGCTAATTCTGTGTAACCATCAGAATCCAGACGGTGCTCGTGACACAGCAAATGCATGCAGTACAGATGGTATCTTGGAGTCACATTGTCCCCAGTTAACACCTCAAGCCAATTTAAGACCCCTACCCTAATCCCTCATAACTTGGAAATTTGATGAACTGACTCAGTTAACTTTGTGTTATACAATAGAAAGGAAGCTTAAGATAGAGATTGATTGTTAGACCATAGAAAATAAATGAAGTTAGGAGTTAAAGGCCTAGAAGTATACATTTCAATTATGCAGAATTCTTTCTTTCACCAGTGGGGGAAGGGGATCTGTGGTTATTTTGCATAGCCCCACTCTGTCCTGTGTTTACCAGTTGTGCCCTCATGGAGAATCACATTCGACCTCACTACACTCTCTTCTGCTCCATGTTCTCGTGTAGAACTGCTCAGGTCATCTCACCCAGCAGAATTTGTATCATTATGGCCACGACAGCCCTGGTGTGATACTTAACTGATTGTGTCAACTGGGGTAGGAAACGCCCCAAACTAATTGGGTCAGCATAGCTGTGAGTGTGCTGAAGGGACATACTGAAGACAAACAACCCAGCCTGGGTGTGAATGGCACCAACAGGATATTGCCCGAATGGCACGAAGGCAAGCAAAGAAAAACAGCTGGCTTCTGCTTCTTCTGAGAAGCTCCTGCCTTCACCTTCACCTTCACCTTCACCTTCACCTTCACCTTCACCTTCACCTTCACCTTCACCGTGGATGCCTTTCCTGGCTTCTACATCAGACCCTTTGGCCTCCTGATACAGAATCACTTAGGACACTGCAGTGAGCTCCAGGCCTTTGCACTTTGGCTGGAACCTTTGCATCTCCCGCGTGCAAACAGCCCTTTGGCACTCTTTCACACCTGACTCTGCAGGCAGCTATTGTCTGCCTGCCCTGTAAACCCTTATACATTTGTATATCTTACATTAAATCTGCTTCTCTAGGGAGCACTACCGATACACACCACCCCCCCAACGGTGAGGTTTCCTTGTAGAATTGGCCCCTTGACCACTTTCACAACCTGTGACCACCACTGACTTCATTAAAAAATGGGTATATAACTAGTGTTAGTCCATTTTGTGCTGCTATAACCAAGTATCTTATAACAAGCATAAATGTATTGCTCAGAGTTTTGAAACTGGGAAAGCTAAGATCAAGGTGCCAGCATCTTTTAAGGGCATTAGGAAGAAAGAGCAAGAGGAGGTGAACCCATTTCCTTCCTAACATTAGTCTACTCCGGAAGCTAAAGCTTTCATGACCAAAGAAATTCCTAAAAACCACTTCTCAATGGTAGTTAAACTTTGAAGTAAGTTTTGAAGGAGACAAGCATTCAAACCAGAGTACTAGGTAAGAGAAACTTACAGAAATGCTCATAAATTCAGTTCCACCATACTATGATCTTTCCTTAACTGTCTCCTGAAGGCTTATTGTTCTGAAACTGCTGTAAAGAATAAATTTTAAATAACTACTGATGCGGAATATTCAACTCAAAATTTGTCTAGCTTGGAACATGAAAGTATTTAACAACTGTCTTCTTTAATGAACATTTTAGAATTGAAGTAGCACAGTGCATGAAACAACAATCATCATATAATTCCTTACTATCATTTTCCTCATATATGTGTTATAGCACCTTAACAAATCCTATTTTCTCCAGGTAGTTATAAATGACTTCAGGGAGGAGACTGAGGTTAACACAAATGTCTCAATTTTGAGACTAAGGGACATTTTTCATGTTTTCATTCTAGATGGTAGAGAATTTACTATAAAATTAAGAATACTGTACAAAATTGGAAAAGTAAAGCTGATTATCAGATTTATGGGTCTCCATCTGACACCTATTATCAAACTTCTATAAAAGAAATTTAAGTCCATCAACTTGCAGAAAATAATTTGATCCTTATGTTTCATCACCATATTAATGCATGAATACTGGCTAGAAAATGTTACTGGAATCATAGAAAGTTACTTACTAATTAAATAAAAAAGCAAAATCAGCCTATTTCTTGTGCTCTTAAATCTTTATAAGTAGATAAGTAATATTTAGTTATTATGTTCATGTATATCACCAAGAAATTTAAATTTAAATTATATTCATTCTATATTTTGTCACAAAAAGGTTGAATTTCTTTCTAATTCTTTCTCTTTGTTTCCTAAGGACAAAGCCTTCCTATCATAGTTAAGAGTTAGAGTTGTTTTTAATATTTGTACAGAATTGGTGATTTACAACCTTGTAATTAGATCTTGTGTAATATATTACTGTTATTAAAGAAAAGTTCATCTGTGATGCTTGTAAAAGACGGTAAGGGGGCTTTCCTGAAAGAGGAGGCAGCCAAGACACTATCTATGAAGGGCCTAACAGCAGGGAAGTAAGACTGGCACTGAACTCTTACGCCAGCAGGGACAAGTGGGATTTACAACCTAGGAGCAGAGTGGGTGTGCTGAAAAATCCAGCTAAGGGATTCTGGTTAAATCAGTTTGATGGAATTATTCTGGGGAGAAGATGTGGGGACAGCAAGGGCGGTCAGGTTCTCAGTGTGGAGGATCTTTCCTAAAATGTCTCAGTGGGATTCTTCCTCAGATGGTTTTCTACAAGCAGGGGGAAGGAATCCCAAAGTCACACATAGTCAAACAGAGAACTGGGAGAAGCCTGACTAAAGTTTTAGTCAAAGGAGAAAGTCCTTGTTGCGATGTTATGTTTTAAAACTGTGTATTTTAAGATTATAAACTAGATTTATTGTACTAGGTTGGTTGTACTCGCCAACTTAGGATCCTTTTGGACACTGTCTGATTGAGCTCAAACTATTCTAACCCATGTAAAAAGAATGGAGGTTTTCTTTTGTTTTTTCTTTTTCTTTTGAATAACACAGTTTTTTGTTTTTGTTTTTGTTTTAATTTTTGAAAAAGTGTCTTGCTATTTAGTTTGGGCTGATCCTGAATTCATTTCAGGCTGGCCTTGAACTTGCAGCAATCCTCCTACCTCAGACTCCCAAATGCTAGGATTACAGGTGCATACCACCATGCACACACTATTTTTAAGTATTTTTATCAGTTGCTTAATTGATGTTTTTAAAAAAAAGGAAAAGTGTAGAAATAATACAGAATTTCAAAAAATATATAAACAGTAAAAAATTACTAGCTGGTGAATTACATATTGTCCTCTTAGAAATAGTTGTTCAAGTTACAAAATTAAAGCATACAAAGTAGAGATTCAAACAGTGAGACTGTAAACAGCTACACATGCATGAGTCTCTACATGTATTTCTATCCTTTCTATATTAGAGTGAAAAACAAAACATAGCAAGACAAAGCAAACCAAATTCGTATAAAAACATGAAACCAAAAAGTAATATAAAACCACAGTATAAGGTGATCTACAATGGTTACTGTGTAGTCTCTAGTTATCTTCAATAGAATTGTCTATATCATCAAACATAATTGAATATAGCAGTATAATTGAATATAGCAGAACCTAACAATATTAGTAAAAACAAAACATTGTATATAATGTAAAACTTTAAAGGCAGGTAATAATCAAACCAGAGTGGGTATCCTAGTGAATCTTTTCATCTTCAGTGTAGTTGGCTATACTCTCAGATCTGATACTATCAATCATAACAGCTTTGAATAACATAACCTGATACTATCAATCATAACAGCTTTGAATCTGTCAATACAAAACAGCAGTCTCACAAACCAGATTCAATTAAGATCAGTCATGGTAAAACAATGTAAGTTATACAGAGCTTCAGATTAGGGTGATAGGAAATTAAGGATGATTACCATACTCTATCCTGCTATTTTCGGGATAACTATCTGTGCCCTCAAATCTAGTACAAGTAGACAAACTGAAACAGAATATAATCTATCTAAGCAGAGCAGTGTGAGTAATGTGGGTTTTAAATCCTGATACACTATTAACAATATCCTTTGCCTTCTTTCTTTAAACTATTCCTCCCCTTTCACTCCCACAGGGTGCTACGCATTTTGGGTCCCACCAGCTCCTTCAGTTGTTAGATTGGTTGGGGGGGCAACCTGCTTTTTACTTAAGTGGTTCTGAACCTTCTCACCCCTGGACTTAGTCTCATGTTGTACTCCTTTACCTACAAAAGCCTCAAGGTTTTCCTTCATTATAGCTGAGTAGTTCTCTACTACACATAAGTATCCTGTCTTTCCAACCTGTTTGCAGGTGGTAGTTGAGTTGCTCTTATTTCTTTCTGGCTCCCTGTCACAAAAAGCATTGTTTTCTCATATTTGATTTTCAGTCCATAAACCCTCTCTCAGGTTGATTATAGTTCCTATACAGAACATCTTGATAGATCCTACCTCCTGATCTATCTACTCTGCCTGTACTTTTTTTTAGTGTATCAAGGCCATATATTTTAGGGATCATAGCCAACCTTCTCTGACTCATTTCTGCTATGCTATTTTTCTGCCATTGTTTGTCTACTTTTCTCCTTCATTCTACTGCCTGCCCCATTCATTGAGGCCTTTCTGCCACTGTTCCTAATATCCTGGTATTTTTTTCTCTCTCTCTAGAATGTCCTCCAGTATTCTCTGTAGGGTTGGATTGGTGGTCACAAATTCCTCCAGTTCCTCTTTGTCATGGAAGCATCTTGTTTCTCCATTAATTTCTAGTGACAGTTTTGCAGGGTACATCAATCTGGGCAGGAGGTTATTTTCTTTCAGAGTTTGGAATACTTCACTCCAAGCTCTTCTTGATCTGATGTTCTGTGTCAAGAAGTCAGCTGTGATCTTGATGGGCTTACCTTTATAGGTAATCTGTTTCTTTTCTCTGATGACTTTTAATATTCTGTTTTTATATTGAATTTCTGGTATCTTGATTATTATATGTCTGGGTGTAGCTCTGTTTTGGTTGTAGGTGGCTGGAGTTCTATATGCCTCATATATCTGAATATCATTTTCTTTTCCCATGCTTGGGAAGTTTTCCTTAATTATTTCCATGAATAGGCTTTGTAATTCACCTGTTTTTATTCCTGCTTCTTCGCTCATGTTTCTTATTCTTAAATTATAGATTCTCTTGTCATCTTCTAGCCTTTGTATTGTTACTGTCTGTTTCCTTGTTATTTTTAAGAGATCTTTCCTTTCATAATTACACATTGAAAACCTGTCTTCAAGTTTTGATAGTCCATTCTTAGTTTCTTTTAAGCAGTTTTGCCAGCTTTCAATGGAGTTTTTAATTTCCTGGTAATCTCTTTGAATCTGTTTCATGTATTCTAGATTTTCTTTATATTTTTATCAAGTGTTTCTCTCCTTTTTTGTGTTCCTCCCTTCTTCTGTCTGTGTCTTTTTGAGAGATGATTATCATTTCTTCTATTAATCTACTTATATCTTGCTTTACTTGATTTAATATTTCAGTTTTGAGCTCATCTACAAGGTCCCAAAGACATCTCTTAATGTCCATTGAAGCCGTGACTGATGTTGCATGTTTGCTGTTTGTCTCTTTTGTATTTCCCTCTCCTGGATCAGTGTTCTCAGGGTTTTGGCCAGGGGCTTTTTCTTGTTTCTCTCTCTTGTCATGTTTTTGGTTTCTTCCATACAGGTGTATAGTGGAGGTCCCAGCCCCTTTCCTTGTTTGTTATGGTTCTTCTGAAGCATGCTGGCGAGAGATTTTTGCCCTCTCCTGTTTGCTCTTGTCACTGAGGTGTAAGCAGGGGCTGCTTATGCTGGCCTCTTCCCACCAGGCCAGTCAACCTTCAGGGGCCTTCACCAGGTTAGTGTGTACTAGGTGTAGGGAATAGTTTTGGGACAGCTTATTGGGTCCCAGCCAGGGTCATGACCCAGGCCAAGCAAATCCCATGAATCTGCTCTGGGGAGGGAGCAACCAACTGAAGTTACTGTTGTTCCTTGTTCATGTTCCTCCTGCCTGATTCCAACATGTCACCCATTTGGTCACCCCCTTCCTATGGGGGAGGTCTTATTCCTAGCACTAACCGTGGATTAATGAAGGTCCCTTCACTAGCTCCATTCTCTGTTGGGCTCACCAATCCCTAACTTCAGCACTGCTGTGGTTCCTGTGATTTGCTGCACAAGCAAGTTCAGGCGGCTCGGCAGGTTGTGGCAAAAGTGAATGGTAGCCCCGAGATTGCGTGTTTGACCAGCTTTTTTCCTTTTAGTTTCTTCCTGTGTTGAGAGGATCCATCTCCCTGTCTGGGTCTCTCCAGGATGTTTTATTCGGCATATGAGTTGTTTCTCCCCAGGAGGCTCTATTTTGTTGCTCACTGATCAGCCATCTTTAGCTCCTCCCAGGATGGAGGTTTTCTTAACATTAACATCTCTTAATATATAGATGCGTAACTTGTAAAGATGTATTTATAGAAAAGGTTCTAACAGATTAAGATGTATTTAAATAAAAAGACCTAACAGATTAATTTGTAAATAAAATGTGAGGTAGAATTTCTGACGTGCAAGTGCAGAGGCTCCTGGGTTTTGATGAGCACAGTGATGAGAGAGCACAGTTCCCAGAGGGCACAGATGATTAGTCCTCGGTGGCAGGGGCAGAAGGGACAGAAGTGCATGGTGGGGCAATGGCAGTCGCATTGCCCTCACAGGCCAGTTCTGTGGCTGTCCCCAGAAATGTACTAGAGAAAGTGCCTCCCACGCGAGAGACTGGAAATAATAAAGGACAAAGACATGGACTCCAGCATCAACAAAAGAAAAGTGAAATTACCAGAAATTATTGACTTTGGGAGTGAGAATCAGAGACTAGGAAGGATAAAGCTGAGGGCTGCTGTTTTAAGCTAGTAGAACTCAGAATAGTTAAACTGTATGTGTATAATTTTGATAAAAATAAAGTTTTTGAGGGCTGGTGCCTGCCTGGCGAGTGCAAGGTTGTGAGTTCAATTTCTGCTACCAAAAATGAAAGTTTTGTTCTTGTCAGAAAGAAATGATACATGTTTGAGATGATAGATAACTGAAGTAGCTCGAATTCCAATAATATAATGTTAAATGTATAAAAATATCACATCATACCCCACAAAGAGATCAGTCAATGAAAAATTCTAAAAATTTAAGGATCACTTTTAAATCCCCCCCAAATTACATTACTATATTACTAGAATTCTATTGTGTTTATAAAAATATAATTTAGGGAAGTAACATCTTTATAATCCTGAGATTATACCTCTAGGAACATGGTTAGACTTATTTTCTACCCTCAAACACAGTTCTATCATTTTCTTGTTATAAGTCCTGTGCATTTTCTATTATTAAAGCCTAGACACATTTTTTACAATTATGATAGAATCTTTTCCAATTATATAAATGAATGTTGCTAGTGCATAGTAAAGCTTATAACTCGCTGCCTTACTGGATGCTTATCTTCTAACACTTTTTCAACCAATTATCTTCAATTTTCCACATAGACAATGACATATATGTATAAATAATTATAATTGCATATTATGATTTTTCCTTTCCAATATGTGACTCATTTCTTTTGCAAATTGTACTGCATTAGGTAGCACTTGTTGAACACATTAATAACAGGAATAATTAGTTGTATTACTCTAATCTTGAATGAGAATATTCCTGGTTTTCCTGAACATAAAATTATTTTCTATTTATATAAACAGAAATTTAAAAATTGATTTCTTTTATATCTAGAATTTCTCTCCTTATACTTTATATTAGTGTTTTATTTTATACAAAATCGAGACTAATCCTTAAATCAACATAAACACTTCAAATGAATGGATCAATAGTCGGCAAAGTCACCTTTAGACAGTCAGGTGTTTTGTCTCTTTTAATCCATGACAGCATTACTATTTGTCATACTATTAAACAAGTTTTGCACATTACTTCATTTTACCTCGACTTGCTAATAATTTCTTTTAAATGTTTGTATCTGTGCTTATGAGTATAAATTGCAACTTAGTTATATGTTATTTCTGTCAGATTTGGTTTTGGGATTAACCATGTCTTTGCTCCACAACAGCTTTAAGGTCTAGGAATTACCTGTGACGTTAAGAACATCTGCCAAGACATCGATCTGCCTTCTGCCCTCTTTTAACCTCTAAAAGACATTCCCTTGTGTTTCTTTGACCCGCACTACACATGGAAAGCATGAGTGGGCTTTCACTATAAAAGTTAAAAATATTTTTAAGACAGAGGTAGAAAGCTTGGGAGTCTACCTCTTTCCTTCCTCCCTCCCATTCCCCGGGTTAACTGGGGTTAACAGTTCGGCGCTATCTTTTCAGTAGTTTTTCTATATCTTCACATATTCTATGTAAACACGTGTGTTTGTGCCTTTCCCCTGTGAAGTCACGGTTCAGAGTTCGCAGCTTCGGTCACTGTGGATTTTTCTTTAGAACCTAACTAATAACTGTTCGCAGAGAGTCCTGCAATTTCAGGGAAACTGCAAAAATCCTCCCCTGTTGTTTTTGCAGCGGGAGGTTTGCAAGTGGCCAAACCCAGAGTTCCTCCTTCTCCGTGCTGGGATTGGGGGCTGCCCTGCGACCTTGCGGGCAGACGCAGCAGCTTCCCCGCAGGGCCAGGCCTCTGGCTCCAGTGTTCTTGGTGTTGTTCTTCTTAAGACTCCAAGATCCCTAAGAGGCCACCAAAACATCCTACACCTTCTAAGGCTTCATTGGCACCGTGTTTTATTAAATTAAAGTATATAACTGTGGGAGACACAGTTTTTAAACTATAAAAATAGACATTTATAGGCATTTTCTGTCTGTATCTGAAATTTGTGGTTTTTCACAATTTACAGGTGCTCCAGGAATACAACCCCCGTGAATTTCTGGGGTCCATGGTACTCTAAAGCTTTACGCTTTCTCCCTTAGTACACAGTATCAGTGTTCCCATGTGCCACATGTTTGGAAACCCTGGGTTGTAAGCTTTTACATTTTTGATATTCTGATGGGTGAAAATTCATTAATGTGTTATGGTACTGATGAGGTAGAGTATTTTTATGGGGTTTACTAGACATTTTTCTCTCTCTCTGAGACAGGGTCTTACTATGTAGCTTAGGTTGGCCTTGAACTCATGGCAATTCTCCTGCCTCAGCCTCCTCAGTGCTGTGATTATAGGCATACACCACCACACCCAGTTTATATTTCTTTTATTATAAGTTGCTTTTCAATATTATTGCTCATCTTTCTATTAGAGTGTTTATCTTTTTCTTATGGACTCATATTGATATTAATCTTTTATTAATAGAGTGAAAATATGTTTTCAGGCTGTCAATTGTCTGTTGATGCTTATTACATCTTTTGCAAGCAGAAGTTTCCTTTCCAGATTTTTTAATGCTTAAATAAGTGATTACTTGCCTTTTTGGCTTTAATATCTTATAGCTTCCTCAGGTAGGTTCAGTCCAACCTTACAGTTATATTTTTTAACAGTGCTTTGTTTAGTTCTTTGGGTATTCTTTAAATTACAAGGATGATTGAAAAATAGTATGAAGGTCTCAATTAAAATAAAAGTATTGCAACAAAAGACACATTGCCAAGCACAGTGGTGGAACTGTGCTTAGAGAGGGGTGGTATTTTGAGTACTTTGAAGGGGATTAATGGCAATGTGCTTTTTACTGTAATACATTTTTAATTGAAATGATGAACCATATTTTATGATAACTTCTCACTGATCAAACATGTATGTCAATTTCTGTCAAATAAAAACATTAATGGTGTGACCTCATCCACCATATTCACCAGAGCTGGCACCATGCAATTTCTTTTTTTTTGTTGTTTGTTTTAATTTATTTAAAGAGAAACAAAAGCATATAAAGGGTAGAGGTAATATAGAATTCCAAAAAAAAGGATAAACAATAAGAAATTACTAGTTAATAAATTACATATTGTCCTCTTAGAAATAGTTGCTCAAGTTACAAAATTAAACCATACAAAGTAGATAGTCAAATAGTGAGAGTATAAACAGCTATGCATGCTTGAATCTCTGCATGTATTTCTATCCTTTCTGTATTAGAGGCAAAAACAAAACAAAACAAAACAAATTCCTATAAACACATGAAACCAAAAAGTCGTATAAAACCATAGTACAAGGTGATCTATAATGATTACTGTGTCGTTTCTTATTATCTTCAATAGAATTGTCTATATCATCAGGCATAAATGAATATAGCAGTATAATTGAGTATAGCAGTAAATAATAATATTAGTAAAAATAAAACATTGTAGACAGTATAAAACTTCAAAGGCAGGTAATAATCAAACCGTAGTGGATATTCTAGTGGATCTTGTCATCTTAAGTGTGGTTGCCTATACTCTCAGACTTGATACTATCAATCATAACAGCTTTGAATAAAATCTATCAATACAAAACAGTGATCCAACAAACCAGATTCGACTATGATCAGTCACGGTAAAACAGTGTAGGTTTCACAGAGCTTTAGATTAACTTAATAGGAAATTAAGGATGATTACTGTACTATATCCTGTTATTTTTGGGATTACTGTTTGTGCCCTCAAATCTAGTACAGGTAGAATGACTGGAACAGAATATAATCCATCTAAGCAGATTAGTGTGAGTAATGTGGGTTTTAAATCCTGGTGCACTATTAACAATATAGCGTAGCAAGGCCATCTATGTTAGAGATCCTAGTTATCCTTCTCTGCCTCATTTCTGCTATGCTATTTTTCTGCCTTTGTTTGTCTACTTTTCTCCTTCATTCTACTGCCTGCCCCACTCATTAAGGCCTTTCTGCCACTGTTCCTAAAATCCTGGTATTTTTTTCTCTCTCTCTAGAATGTGCTTCAGTAATTTCTGTAGGGTTGGATTGGTGGTCACAAACTCCCCCAGTTCCTCTCTGTCATGGAAGCATTTTGTTTCTCCATTAATTTCTAGTGACAGTTTTGCAGGGTACATCAATCTGGGCTGGAGGTTATTTTCTTTCAGGGCTTGGAATATTTCACTCCATGCTCTTCTTGATCTGATGGTCTGTGTGGAGAAGTCAGCCGTGATTCTGATGGGCTTACCTTTATAGGTAATCTGTTTCTTTTCTCTGACAGCTTTTAATATTCTGTTTTT
>PVLA01010828.1:46530-59261 GCA_004027455.1 Hydrochoerus hydrochaeris
TTCTTAAATTGTAGATTCTCCTGTCATCTTCTAGCCTTTGTATTTTACTGCCTGTTTCCTTGTTATTTTTAAGAGATCTTTCCTTTCATGATCCCACACTGCCAACTTGTCTTCAAGTTTTGATAGTCTATCCTTAGTTTCTTGTAAGGCATTTTGCCAGCTTTCAATGAAGTTTTTAATTTCCTGGTAGTCTCTTTGAATCTGCTTCATATATTCTATATTTTCTTTATATTCTTTATTGAATGTTTTTCTCCTTTTTGTGTGTTCCTCCCTTCTTCTGTCTGTATCATCCTGAGAGATGCTTCCTGAGAGCATTTCTTTTATTACTCTACTCATATCTTGCTTTACCTGATTTAATATTTCAGTTTTGAGCTCTTCTACAAGGTCCCAAAGATATCTCTTAATGTCCATTGAAGCCATGTTTGGTGTTGTGTGTTTGCTGCCCTCAGTCTCCCTTGTTTTTCCTTCTCCTGGATCAGTGCTCTCAGCGTTTTGGGCTGTGGACCTCCTCCTGCCTCTCTCTCCTGTCATGGTCCTGGCTTCCTCCACACAGGTTACATTACAGGTCCCAGCCCCCTTCTCTGTTGGCCACATTTCCTCTGAAGCATGCTGGTGAGGGACTTCCACCCTGTCCTGACTGCTCTTGTCACTGAGGTGTAAGCAGCGTCTGCATATGCCTGGCCCTCTCCACCAGGCCAGCCAAACTTCAGGTGCCTTCACCTGGTTAGTGCATGCTACGCGCAGGGAATTGATTTGGGACAGCTCATTGGGTCCCGGCCAGGGGTGCAGCCCAGTCCAAGCAAATCACATGAATTTGCTCTGGGGAGGGATCAACCAACTGAAGTCACTGTCACTCCCAGTTCAGGCTCATCCTGCCCAATTCCAACATTTTGCCCATTTGGTAGCTCCCTTCCCGTGGTGGGGGTCTCATTCCCAGCACTGACTGTGGATTAATGAAGGTCCCTTCACCAGCTCCACTCTCCTTTGGGCTCACCAACCCCCAACTTTAGTGCTGCTGTGGTTCCTGTGAGTGGCAGCGGGAACAAGTTTGGGCAGCTCTGCCTGCCAGCATGGCTTCAAGCTGTTGCAAACTTGGTGGATCACCTCAAAAATGCTGTGTCACATAATTTTTAGCTGTTTCAGTTGTAGTCCCAAAATATTTGATGAGCTTTTTTATGTTTTAATTTCTTCCTGTGTCAAGAGGATCCATCTCCCTCTGTCTGGGTCTCTCCAGGGTGTTTTATTCTGGCAAATGAGTTGTTTCTCCCAGCAGGCTTTGTATTTTGTTGCTCACTGATCTGCCATCTTGTCTTCTCCATGCAATTTCTCAATCCTCCTCAAAATTAAAATGATCATGAAAGGGCAACATTGGAATGGACTCAGCCATCAAAGCAGCTACAATGGCACAACTAAAGATGTGAAAGAAAACTTTCAGAACTGCTTCAGCAAGCGGCAAGAATGATGGGAGAACTGTGTTCAAAGTGAAGGGAGAACATTTCAAGGGGGGAATGAATGACAATGGTCTTTAATGTAGTGATTGTTTTTAAAAAAATTGAAAGATTCACCACCATCTTTGATCATACGTGTGTAACTGCATTTCAACCATTCACCTCTGCTGGTTTTCAAAATGGTTAATCAATTTTTACCCTAATTAGAAAAGTACTGTATCATTTTGCAAATAATTTACCATCCATATCATTAAGAGCAGATAGCATTTCCATACTTCTGATCGTATTCTGTACCCTGAACTATGTGCTGTATGACTACTGATTTACTGTTTATGACAAGGAGATATAAGTGATATAATGATCTCTCTTTCACAAGTAAGGAAACTAAGAGTTTAAGTAACTGCCCAGGAATATACAGGTACTATGTAGCCTAGCTAGAGGGTCAAGATCTTAACTACTATACTAAATTGCAAAGTATATATTACATTTTTAAATTTTTTATTTTAAAAAGAATAAAACCAAGCAAAATAAAATAGAATAAAGCCAATCAAAGCAAACCAGTGTAAGTGATACAGAACTTCAAAACAATAGGAAATCAACAATGGTTACCAGAATGCCTCTTGTTGTCTTCAAAATAACGGCAGATACCTTCAGATACAGTAAAAATAAAACAAAATAGAACCAATAAGAACAAAACTATGAATGCAATAATAGTAAAATGGCTACCATAAGAGATCTTGTTATCTTTGAAATAGCTGCCCATACCATCAGATATAATATCATCAAACAAAAAACAAAACCCAACCCAACAAAACAATGAAAATGATACAGGACTTCAAAACTAGATAGTAGAGAATCAGCAATGGTCACCACCTTCAGAAGGAGATTCCCATAGGTGCTACTTTTCATATTGTTATCCTCTGAGTAGATGATCAGACCATCAGCCCTAGACTTGCAAAGTCAGTGAAATACTAAACACTACAAGCATTAAAGTATATTTTACCTCAATAGCTATCATCACAGCCTCAGTTTCTCCAGATTGGCTCATCATTTGTCATAGTGGAGATTGGTTCTTCTTGTTTTCCAGCCTGTGTGGCATCTGGCTCTCCCCATAGCGACCTGCACATGGCACTGATTCTCAGGGAGGACTTACTTCTTGATGACTGTTTGTTCTCTTCCCCCACAGTCTGTGAATGGTGCTGACTCACGTGAAAAGGCTGGCACCTGGCTGTCCCCCAGTTGCCCACACATGGTGCAGATTCGCAGGGAGGGCTTGCTCCTTGCTGACTCCTTGTTCTCTTCCCCTGCCACATATAACATTTTATGCAACCTTGTTAATCAGTATCTCTGCCTACATTCACAGAACCCTCTGCTTTCAGTGATATTTTCAAATATGGTTTAAGTTCCGAAACAGAAAGTTTTCTTACTTTTTTCTTCTCAGATTCTCCAGTCAGCTATTTTTTTTGTACCATTTGACCTATAGAATCAATTTATTAT
Source organism: Hydrochoerus hydrochaeris (assembly GCA_004027455.1). Lineage (NCBI taxonomy): Eukaryota > Metazoa > Chordata > Mammalia > Rodentia > Hydrochaeridae > Hydrochoerus > Hydrochoerus hydrochaeris. The sequence continues at coordinate 49,476 of PVLA01010828.1, forward strand.
GTTTCATAAGACATGATAGGTATTGCATTACATTTCAAAATTAAACTGAGAAGAACTGATATCTCAAAATAGTGGTTCAATTTAGGAAGAGGCTATATATCTGCATTTATTGGACCTTCATTTTTCTTACTCCTGCGTTTTATTGCTTTCAACATATGAATCTTAAATTTTGCTGGGCATTTTTACTTTTTACTGTTATAAGATTGATTCTCTTTTCTGTAGTTAATTTTTTATTATGTTGCTGATAATATATAGGAAAACAATTTTTTTGGCATTAATTTTGTGTTACAATTTTTAATACAGTCACTAAACATTCTATTGACCCTAGTAATTTTTTCAGGTAATTTCTTGGATTTTTCAAGGCAATCTTTGTCAAATAATTATGACTTTGTTTTCCCTTATAATATTTGTTATGTTATTCTTTTTGCTTTATTGCATTGGTTAGAGTTAGACCCTCCATAACAAGGCTAAACAACAGCAATGATAGGAAGAAATCTGTCACATTTCTAGGTTAGTAGGAAGGATACCAGTTTTTTACATTAATATAATATTTTCTCTCAGTTTATGCTAATCTGTATTCCCTTCTTAAGTGAATATTCACTTGAGAAGTTTTCTTTTTATTGCAGGCTTACTGAGGCTTATTGTTTACTCATTTTTAGCAAAAGTGGTTATTGAATTTCAGCAAATGATTTTTTTGCCCATATTTAAATGTCTTCATTTTTTCTTCCTTTGATTTATTTACCTAGCAAATTACATTAATGGATTTCATAGTGCCAAGTTAGCTTTGCATTAAAAATACTTGTTTAATATACTTGTACCCTGTTCCAAGAACTATATTAAATACAGTTATTAGGTAAACATATATTTAAGATTGCTCATTCCTCTTGGAAAATTGACCTTTTTATTCTGAATTTTTATTTATTCATTTATTTTTATTAGCACATGTTTTCAATTTACTTTTCTTATGTAGAGCTGGTACATGTCCATAGCACATTTTAATTTCTTTTCTCACCATCTCTTCCTCCCCTTTTCTCCCCTCCCTCCATCTCTTAATCCATTTATCATTTGAGAAAGATCTATCTCCCCATTCCCTATTAGCTATCTTTTATTTTGCTTTTTATTTATAATTTGGGTTTTTTCATATAATAAAAATCATACAATATTTTTAATTATATAATATTTAAATTGTGGGTCTCATTTATTTCACTTGACATTATGGTCTCAGGGTACAAACATTTCCCTCCAAATGACTCAAGCATTTCCTTCTTTATAGCAAAGTAGTACTCCATCATTTGTAAATATCACATTTTCTTTATTCATTCATCTTTTGATGGACATATTGACCACTTTCAATCATGAATGGTGCTGCTATAAACATAGAGATGCATTAATCATTGTACTCTTATGCTTTAACACTGTCAGAAAAATGGCTAGCAGGAGGTCAGCTGAGCTAAATGGAATTTCCATTTTTAGATTTTTGGCAAATCTCCATACTGATTTCTTTATGATGGACATATTTTTTAATGTAAGATGGAATCCCAGTGTTGCTTTGATTTGCATTTCTTTAATGGTCAGTGATGCTGAGCACTTCTTCATGTATTTATTGGCTATTTGTATTTCTGTGAAGTATCTACTCATTTCTCTTGCCCATTTTGGATTGGCTCTTTCATGTTGAGGGATCAAATTTCTTGAGTTCTTTATATATTGTAAGTATTATGATTTTTTTAATCTCTGCTAATAATTCTTATTAATACAGCTACATAAATTATCTTTTGGTTCTTATTTGTCTGGTTTATATTATCCATGCCTTTCCTTAAAACCTGTGTGATTTTATTAAAATAGTACTTCTTAGAGGCATTTAGTTGACATTCAGAGATATTTAGTTGGCTTCTTTATATACAGTCTAATAATATCTGTGTCTTAATTTGAATATTTAGTAAATTTATATTGAGCATGCTTATTGATATGGTTGACTTTAATTCTACCACCTTGCACTTTGCTTTTGTTTCATCTCATGTTTGTGTCTTTGTTGGTCCTCTTCAGTGTTCTTGGATCAACAGAATATTTTTTGGGACTCCATTTTATCATTTCTACTTGCACTCTTGCTCTCTTGATCATTTTCTTATCCCCCTCCACCCCGGTGTGTGTGCGTGTGTGTGTGTGTGTGTGTGTGTACATGCAATAATGATTTCTCTCGGGATTACTGTATAAATCCTTAACTTATTACATTTCTAATTAACATTATTACATTTCACATAGAATTTAAGAATTTTCAAAATATGGAATTCCATTTACCCTACCAAATATTAATACTATCATTGTATTTCAGTAGTGTACTGTACAATGTTAGAAATTCAACAACATATTATTACTTTTACTTGAACCAATACATTACTTTTTAAAAAATTTTTAAAGTGAGAAAATAAAATTGATTTGTGGTTGCCTGAATATTTACCACGTCTAGTGATCTCATGCTTTACCACAGTTTTAAATTTTATCTTTAGCTTATTAAACTTTCTTCAATATGGCTTTTTTTGGTGCTATTATACTGTAACTGTAAACAAATTCTTTCCATTTACATTCATCTGAAAATATGTTCAGTCTTCAGTTTTGAAAAATATTTTAGATTGCTTTGGCTTTTGTTACTTTCATAAAACTGTAGATTTATTTTTTCATCATTTCAGATTTTTTGGTTATTATTTATTTAGACAACTTTTACCTATTCTTTCTTCTTTTACTCTGAATCTTTGGTTACATGTGTGGCAATTGACATCATCCCACAAAATACTGAGGCTCTGTTAATTTTTAAAAATCTGGGTTGGGAATTTAGCTCAGTGGCATGAGCGCCTGTCTGGCAAGTGCTGGTCATGAGTTCAATACATGGTACCAAAAAAAAAACTATTATATCTGTTTTCCAGCTTTGATATTATGGGTGTTTTCCAGTTTCCTGACCTTCCATACCATTCTGTTCTACCTCTTCTTGAGTCACTGAGGGAAATCTGTATTTCTGTTTTTGTAGGGAGCCCTTGAAGCTGGAGACTGATCACATGTGTGGGGCTAAAGCAAGGCCAGCTTTGAAAACACAGCGAACTCAAAACAAGCCACTTAAACAAGACATTCCAGCTCCAGGCAGGCAAGGGGCCCAGGCCAGCCAGGCAAACAAGTTGCTAAGCAGCAGAGTTGAAATTGACACCTTCCTCTTGAAGGTATAAATACATGTGCTACAGTGGTTGAGCAGTTCCTTCTCTCCTATCAGAAGAGTAAGGGCTCCACCTGACCCAAGCTTTCATCTTTTCTTTTTATTTCCTCATCCTCTCATGGTCCTTTTCTCCAAGAACCTCAACAGCCACATGGATTGTGGCATATTTTAATTAGTTAATTTTTGTATCCTTTATTTCTCTTTTGAGATTTCTCAGCTGTTCATTCCATATGTCCATGTTTTCCTTCAAGTCCTTTAACATTTTTCTAATCTTCGATTTACAGATTGTCCTAACTACAATCCAAACCATCTCAAATCTTCTTCTGTTGCTTGCTTTCTTCTTCTTCTTTTTTTCTTCCTAGATGGAGTCTCACTATGTAGTTCATGGTGGCCTTAAACTCACAGTGATCCTCTTGCCTCAGCCTCCTGAATACTGGGATTACAGGTGTGCTGTACCACACCCAGAATTTGTTGATTGCTTTCAAAATCTTGATTATAGATCATGTGTTTCTGCTTCTTTGCATATATAGTAATTTTTATCACATGCTGTATGTTGTGAGTGGTATTTTGTAGATGGTCTGGATTATATTGTTTCTCTTTTAAATATATAATGTTTTGTTGGGGTCAAAAATTACACAGCCATCTTAGTTTTAGGTTTCATTTTGTGCTTTTTTTGGGCTAATCGATGTCATTTTTTCACCTTGACTCCTTCCTAAAGAGTTGCCTTGCTGAGATCTCAACTGAATGAATGAAATTCCAGTATCTCTTTAAACTGCAAACCTCCAGCATTTCCAGTCATGTTTTAGCTCCATACCAACTATTCCCTTGCAGAATCCTGAGGTCCTGTGAATCCCAAACTACACATGCAACACAGAGACCAGCTCTCATCCAAAGTTACAAGAATACCCACAAAAGACTTCTGCCACCTCTCCCCGAGCAGCTAGCTCCCTTTTCTCTGGACTCTTGTGTTGAAAATTCCAGCTGTCTTTCAGGATCATGTTTAACTTTTGCTTTCTGAGCTCAGGAAGACTGATGATCTTTCCTCAGGCTGCACCTGTCTGTACCACGTTCAAGAAAGCACTCCTGGACAGGAAAGGAGGTCGAATGTGCTGTGTCACCTCCTCTAAGACCTTACTCCCACATTGCCTACTTCCCAGTGCTAACTATAGTCACCTCAACTTACTCTGTTTGGTCTCAGAGTGGAAGGACAATATAATAACTACACTGCTGTGGCCTGGAAATGAGATTGTAACAGAGGAACATAATTGATACTTTTCTTTTCATTGCTTGCATCTTACCTCATGGATTCTTTTAATCATAGTTTCTTGATGAACCCTCCTTAGACACACACACACACACTTTACATCCTTTGGAATAATTATGAATAATACCATTTCAATAATAATAATTATTGAAATTATTGTTTAAAAATTTTTTAAAATAAATTTTAATTTATTGTTCACTAATATCAAGAATACAGTTACATATAGGGACTCTCCAGTCTAGAGATAAAAGTAAAAATTTTACCTATTTCTCCATCTCCCTCGTCTCTGTACTGCTAGTTTTATAACGACATTACAGATAATTTGTTGGACTTTAACCTAGGGTTTTGTTGCCCATTGTTACTTTCTCTACTTTCTTAAATCTTTTATCTAGATTAGTTCTTGTTTAAAGGTGTACTTTGAGTTACATTTTTAAAAAAGCATTCATGAGTCATATAATCTTTGAATTCTTACGAATCTGTATCAGGTTTTCACTTGCTTTGCATGTAGATCACAATTTGGATTGGTCTACTGTTCTTAAAACACAAGAGTTCTCCTGAGAATCTATGTATTTCTTCTGAGATTTCCTACCATACTGTTGCAAATAAGAAGTCTAATGTCAAACTCATGTATGGATGTGTGTGTGTGTGTGTGTGTGTGTGATCTCTTTCTCCCAGTGGGCTGCCCCTGGCATTTGTTCTTATCCCAGACATGATGAAACACATGAATATGATTGCTTTTCTATTACACCTCCCCAGTGTATGTATGGTATGCCTTCTCAATATGAAGACTAAATCTGCAACTCAGAAATTATATTCTTTAATTATTGCTTTTCAAACATTTTCTATTTTCCTCCTTCTGGAAATTCTATGATGACAGTATTGCTTCTCTTTTTCTTTCTTTTTTTTTCTCCTTCTGAATTAAATTTCCAACACTTGGAGTTTATATTCTGCCTTTGGAATAATGCTCCATAGCTGCTCTTGTTCCTATTTAGTATTTTTTTATTCCAAAAACTTCCATTTGTTATTTCTAGGTTTTTGCTTTTTATGCTTCAGTAGAATCCTTTTGAATTTGAGCAAAAAAATTAGGCTTCCCCACCCAACTTCTTACGTTTATTCTGTGGCAACTCTTTCAACAAAGATTATGTAGTCTGAATGTACACATCTGATCCACTGTATTTGAACCATTGAATTTCTTAATTTATCTGGCAATTTTTATCATTACAGAGGAAGAATTAGAGCACAAACACCCAGAATGTGAGTAGTGGCTACTCAGCGTGTCCCCATCACTCTGACCTCTACCATCTCCAGTTAAAACCCTTCGTGTACATAGGTAGGAAATTTTTGATGGTGATACATGAAAGATCTTGCTGTATCTTTTTTATATGCCTTGGCTTGTTTTATTCTGGAATAGGAAAGGGAGGCATCAAATATAATTAGAATACCATTTTGGTATAGAAATTTCCATTTATTTTTCTAGACTGTGATAAGAGAAGTTTTATGTTTGTTTTTACTCTAAAAGAAATTAAATTCTTTTAAAAGAAAATCCACATATCCTTCCAATTCCTTCCTTACAGAGATGTGGGAAAGTTACTTTGATTTCAACATTTTTATGGAAAAAAAAAGCCTTTTTTGGAGGGATGGATTTTTAAGTTGATTTTCCTTAACTAAAAATATTTTGAAATACTTTTCTTGAAACCATATTTTATAACCTTGAATTTATTGTGGGCTTCTGAGTCCAACTTCTCAAACAAAGACAGGGAAATATGCCCAAGAAAGTGAAGCTTTGCTGAAAACAACCATGAGAGAAAAAACACTGGAAAAATGTGTAATTTTTCCTGCCAATATATTCTCTCTTATTCTGGAAGCACAGGATGTCTTTACTCTGTCAGCTGCAAAAATATTACCTCTCTGCAGGAATGAAACAAGTGTGGAATATATATTATACTACCACATTACATGCATACCTAAGCAGAAAACAAAGAAAATAGCCATTTAGTATATAACTCAATTTTGCCTCCAGGGACATATAAAAATGTTTATTATAATCCTCAAGTGGTACAGTACATAAATATACATGGGAAATGCGATAGGGTTAAGTTAGGCTATTTTAGCCAGATACTGATGGCTGAAAATTTATCATCTGACCCCATCCTAATCCTTCTTTCCCATAGACATGAAGTGGGTTGTATTTTTATGAGAGCCAGGAGATTTAGGCAATGGAGACCAAAACTCATAGCCATTTCTTCAGCAGACCATTATCTTTTAAATGCACATGAAAAGTACCTACTAGCTGGTATCTTTCCAACTCATGTCAAGCATTATGCATTATACTATGTACTTAATAAGCAAAATATTAAAAATAATAACAGTAGATAAATAGATAATTTAATAACTTTAGATGATTCCAGGCACTTAGCTGTATTTGTTCTTTTTGAAATCAATAAGTTTTCATTTGGAATTTAAATCCACTTTAATGAGCATTCTGCCAGAGGCAGTTTTATTTCAGGATCCCAGCTTACACAAAGATAATAGAGAAGTTTACCTAGATAGCACCTTACAGTTAATTTCTGCAGGCAACATAACTGATTTGAATATGTGAGTCACCGAAACTCCACTTTATGTGGTTCTTAAAATTTTTAAGTGCTTTTAACAAGAAAAGAGGTTATATAAGAAGAATGTTTCCAATGTGCAGAAATCTTAATATCGCTCCGTCACTTGCAGCGGTAACTGGCATGGCTCTTCTAGCACTTTGCTGTCTTTCCGTGACTTCCTGATGGGGAGTGTATGAGAAACAGTCTGTGATGATGCCACTGGCTTTCCACATAAATTGCCTGTTTTGCTGTTTTATCAAATTGAAGGATTTTTGAACATGCAGTCCCCTATTTATATCTTTGCATTCATTTGCCCTGATGCAGTGGTGACAATGTTTTCTGCATCATTTTTCTCCCTTTAAGAAATCTTTCGGGATCACATAATTTATCTCTATAAAACTAATTAGAAGCATCTTCCATAAAACAAGGGGCTGAATCTGCTTTTCTATAATCCGCTCTGCTTTGGCTCTGAGCCCCAGGGACATTAGTGGCTCTGAGAGCCCCCAGAGAGTGAACCAGAATGAAATAGGATCTTTGTGGTTATCAGCATGGCCCTGTGAGGTGCTGTCTTCTCTTGTACTAATGCTGCCTCCCAGCATTTCAAAACTATCACAGACTTAATGCACCAAATCTTGCTGCATTCCCTTTATAATTTACAAAATTCTTCATAAAAAGCAACTAACCCTGCTTTCTACAAGGATCAATAACTAGTCCGAGGGTGGTGTGAGAGACATAGGACCAAGTAAAACCTCTTATTCTGCCCTTTCTCAGCTTTGTGACAAAAATGTCTCCTTAAACCAAAGCAAACAGAAGAGTCAAAAACAAAAACACAAATGGAAGATCACACAAATAGATACCCAGGCACATGCTAAATCCCAGTTGACCTTCTGTTGGGATACTGATAAATATCCAAAGGTCACCCTGCATCAGTGAATAACTCACTGTGCTGCTTAATGAACATTCCTTCATTACCTGTAAGGAGAGAGCTTACCTGGGAATTAAGCTAGCACAGTGGTAAGTAAGCCAAGAGATGAGGAGAGGTCCCTGTCAACCTCAACCAAGTCCCTGAAACCAGCATCTATGCCTTTGGTCTCCCAGTAACATGTGTCAGTAAATTCTCCTTTCGTCTAAGTCAGTTTGAATTAGATTTTCTCACTTGCAACTGAAATAATCATTAATATACTAATAATTACAATTTTATTGGGTTATGTATGTTACATTGCCTCAGGAACTTGAAACAACAATCCTTGATATTCCTAACCATAAACGTGGGAGCCCAATAAGTAGTTTAATTAAACATGTACATGTAGATCATTCTCTTGCCACATCTATAAAAATGAGGTGAGGCAAATTTGAAGAAGGAACAAACTTTTCCATCTTGAAACAGTGTACTAAGTGGAAGATATCCACCCTGTGTCTTGAGCCAGGAAGATGAATGATTCCATTTTATGTTATTAAGTTGTATTGCTCTTCATTAAACTTAAATGCATTTAGAGGAATTAAGCTTATCAAAAATTTGGCAGTGTGATATAAGCAATGATTCTTTGTTTATTTGACAACATCCTCCTGTTAGTTGATTCACAATTTTAATTTTGGAAAACAATATTTCCCTGATGAGGGCTGACGGAATGATGCGAATGACTATATCACTTTGTATGAAGTCATACCAATTGTGAAAAGCAACAGAAGCCAGGTGACTTAACCCATTTTGCAAGGACGATCATGACAATAATGTTTCTGTACTGTGAGACAGGGTCACATCAATTTAAGAACTAATATCAAGCTTCAGAAGATATTTTCCTGTCCTTTTTAAGAAAAGCACAATAGCTGCGCGTGGTGGCTCACGCTTGTAATCCCAGCACTCAGGAGGCTGAGACAGGAGAATCATTTCGAGTTCGAGACCAGCCTGGGCTATAAAGTGAGCTCAAGGCCAGCCTGAACTGCATAGAGAGGCCCTGTCTCAAAAAAAGAGTACAATAAAACTCTATAAAGACAAAAATTCTAAATACTTTTGGTGAAAAATGTGTTAGTAAAAACTGTTTTAAAATATGTATCAATATTAGATCATTTTTAAGCACACAATGGCGAGTTAGACAGATACATCAAACAGGTGGCAACCTAAGGAGGGAGGAAAGTTTTAATTCACGGAGAATGAAAACTCCCCTTGGGAGGTTATCTGGGTGAGGTACTAGCTACCATAGAAGCCCACATGGGGAGCTTTACCCCAACCAGAGACCATGGAGGGATTTCCTGAACAAGGCATGTTTGAAAATGAATAAGCACTATGGTAACTAGGTAAAGAGGGGGAAACCATTCTAGTCAGAGGAACAAGCCTCTCCAGAGGCACAGAGTAGACCAGGCCGAACACTGGTCAGCCGTGTGACCAGAAGAGAGAAGACGGAGAAAGACAAGGGCCCGGGCTGAGCATCAGTAATGAGACGCTTTTTCCTAACATAGCAAGTAGACATCAGGCGGGTCCTGGGATGATTAGCTTTGCATGCTTAACAAAATCATCTTGGCTTCCAGTTGGGTAAGAATTGGGGAAGGACATGGTACAGACAAAAGAAAATGGCAGCTGGGGCTAGGTAGGAGTGAAGTGATCACAAGATACAGAAAGAAATTACTGTTTTGGCCACTTACCTTATCAAACACTTAATGAGAACCAGCATCAGGAAACCCAAGTAAATCATTCTTTTCTTTAAAACTTTACTGTGGAGAATACCTTTCCTTTC
>PVLA01010829.1:0-57363 GCA_004027455.1 Hydrochoerus hydrochaeris
GAATGAATTACATTACAGGGCTAAAACACACAGACTCAAACTTTAATGGTTTTATATGTGGAAAGCATAATACTAGTAAAAACAAAATATTCTTTTCCATGAGGGAATAATTCAATTATCCTTTAAATATTGCCCAAGCATTTTGTGTAAGATTGTTTTTATTCTCTTCATAAAACTGTCATCTTTGAGAATTTTTGTTTTAATATATTTTCCAGGTTTCCCTCCATTAAATTACTACCCTTTAGTAACCCACTATTTCTTGTTGGCAATGTAAATAATCTTGTGCTTTTCGATGATACCAATGTCGTGTTCCAGCTGTTTCATCGCTTCTTCCAGCTTCTGCTTATGAACCTTCTTTGGTAGAGAGTCTATGAAGATTGAGAGGGACTGGAACTCTTTGTGTACTTCTTCCCAATTCTTCTTCAGCCCCTGCAAATGATAAAGAAACTGGAAATGCTAAAGTAAACTGCAAAAATAAAGTAAATCATAAAGAAGCTGCACTGGTAACAAAAAATGTAAATAGGAAAAGAACACTGATCAAAGATGACTTTAAAAATGTTATGTGTTTATCAAGCACTTGGCCACAGTAACAAAAATATTGTACAGAGGCCAAATTCTGTCTTTGATTCTCTGTTCTCTCCCAATTGAGAGTATTTATTTGCTGTGTCATAAGGTCACTGTACTTGTTCTTACCATCAAATACACATGTGCAGAGTTTTGAGTACTATAGAACTAAGTTCACAGAAAATGCTTTGGTAAAAGCCAACAACAGAATTGAGAACCCCAGGAAAAAGTATTTTTGGATAAGACATCATTTCTAATAAAATTTTTAAAAATAATTTTCCTTTTTATCCTCATCTTCGATAGAGAAATGACATAAAAAACTTACATGACTATATTTTCTTATACTTGACAAAATGGGATTGTAAAAATGCCAGAATTCAATTTTACAAAAGTTAACCTTTTATACATCTTTTCAGTATATTAGAAAGTACAAATTGTTCTCCATATAGTCCAGGGATTTATATTTCCCTTAATATATTCTGAAAATGATTGGAATGTCATTAAATGTAGCACACATGCTAATTCAATAATGTAGTTAATGTTTTATAGTCTCGGAAATCAACAAATTCAAAAGTAGGGATCTCTTAGGAGTAATAAAGGTTATTTCCATCTCTGCCTAGTTAACCATTCCTTATCATAGTGAGCTAGGAGATGCCACTGACAAAATGATCCTCAATCATAACTGAGTTCATTCAGTGACATTTTAAAGGTTAACACCTTTTATTATTCATTATGGATTCATAGGTCATTTTATTTACACAAAAGCAAAAAATAAAAATGATAATATAGTTTAAAATAGTATCTGAAAAACTTGGTCTTTGAAGATTCTTGCTGTATCATTAGGTTTAAAAAATGATTAGAAGTGTCTTGGGTAATAACGCTTTCATAATAAGTCTCATCATACAAATTCAGTTTTGTGGAAACTCTTTGAGGACAGTAATATTGCAATGCTCTCATTTCTTGCTCAGATAAAAGCAATGAGAGGACAGGGTACACTGAATAGAGGAGCTGGCTGGGGAAAAGGGCAGCAGATTTTGACCCCTTGGTGAGTGATATTATATCAAAGACCCAGGAAATGGAAATGATAGAAGGAAAAGCACGCAGCCTGTTTTAAAAAGAGGGAGATGGTTCAGCACAGGTTTTAATGCTCCATGAGATGAAGTCCAAAAGCAATTCTTCAAAAAAACCTCTATTTTCTACGGTCTTTCATTATGAAATGTAAAATGTTTCCGCAGTGCGCCCCAGGAGTGCCTACTGCAAAGAGGAAATCTATATAGTCACACCCTTTCAAGCATCACAGGATTTTCATAGCTAGTAGGGTGTATTTCCATATTATTGTAGTCACAGTGGCTGTGCTTTTACTTTGAATTTCCTTTTAAAGGACAGTTTGCTTTTTATCTTCTAGTGTGTACAATAATGTCTGGATACAGTCAACAGCTAGGGATGGAAAGTAAACATAACTAATATCTCATATTCTGTTGAAGTAGCCTCCTTACTGTTTTTAAAATTTTTTTATCTAAGAAAGGTCTTTTATCCATTGCAGTTATAACAATTTTTTCTCTTCCTTCCCAACATTGTTTCTTTTTCCTCCCTCCCCACTTTCCTGCTTCCTTCTTTCCTTTCTTTCCTTCTTCTTCTTTTTTTTTTTTTTTTTTCCTTTTTGCAGTACTGGGGGCTGAGCCCAGGGCCAAACACATGGTAGGCAAGTACTCTACCACTAAGCTACCCTGCCAGTTCTTTCCCTTATTTTTATTATTTAATTTCTCTCTAACTTAATGCTGAAATAATATGGCTAATTTGGGGACAAATTCAAACCAGGAAAAGTGGTCATGTCATGAGAAGCATTCTCAGTTTCACACTCTTTTTGTACCTGCTGCTGCCTCCCACCAAACATCCTTTGCCTTGCCCTGCTCGGTGACCAGGGGTGGAGGACAGGCATTGATCCTCCTGGGGTGCCGATCCCCTGGCTTCCGTGCCCACTAGCCTGTGCCTGAGGTTAGCCAAAGGAGGAACTGGTAGCAGGGGATAGAGGTTGTGTGTTTCTTCCTTTTTCCCCATGCCCCACTGCCTGGGCTCAGCTCCAGCTGCACTCTAGTGTGACTGTGACGCTCAGATGGCCCCTCTTTCAGGCTCTAGCTCTCTCTAGGCTCTTAGGACATTTTTTTTGTCCCTGCCCTTGTTGTTGTGGCTGTTGCTATGACAGCTATACTCTGTGGTAGTAAGGCACCTGATGGAGGATTGTCATTGTTGCATCCAAAAGCAGGAGAGGAAGCTGAGCATGACTTATCCTTCACAATCAAAAAGCACCCAGAGGAAAAAGCCTTTTCCTTCCAAGGGAAGTTCTTATTTTCCTGTGTTTTTCAGCATCATTTAGGTCTAAAGTCCAGCTTTCACACATGCATGTACTTTCTTTCTTTCTCTTTTTTTAATCAGTACCAGGGATCGAACTCATGACTGCGTGCTTGCAAGGCAGGCACTTATGCTGCTAAACTAAATCCCCAGCCCAGCATGTACTTTCTGAAGATGGAAGAATCCAAACTGGAGAGAGATTGTGAACTAAAAACCAGCACTGTCCCCAAAAGTGACGTATGAATGGCCATCTTCCATGCTTCCTTGCCTTCCTGTTTGCCTGTCTTCCTTTCTCTATTTCAGTGCTCTACTACCAAACCTCCGTGTTTATGCTGAGCTCTGGAGATCCCACTGTCAGTAGAGTCCATTTCTACTTTTAAGTCATTTCTACTTGTCTGAAATACCCTGTCACTTTGTGCTTTTGGGCTCAGCTACTAGTCTGTATCCTTTAGTGGTGACTAGTGCTTGAAAACTTAAAAATTTTCTGATCTGAAGATGCACACATTTGTAGGTATGTTACCTCTCATCAGTTAGTTTGCAACATTCTCTTTTTGCTCTTTAAGTACTCTCTGGGCATAGCACAATATGGTGTACAAAGCAGGCATTTAATAAAAAACTTTACTGGTGATAACATCAACAAAATGTTAGAATTTTTAACAGTATACAAATCTAATTTTTGATAGAAATTAAGGTGTTTTTCTCTGTTTATTTCAAAGTCACTACAAATAGCTTTGCAAAAAACTTTCAAAGAAAAAAATACCTATTTTTCCTTCTACAAGAAACTGCATGACTATAGAAGACTAAAATCAGGCGTTTAATAAATACTCTTTACAAAGAATAATGAAGCATTAACCCTTCTCACATCTCCCAATACTTTAAATATTTCAAAATAAATCTTAAATTAAAAATACATCCAGGGATACTGCTCAGCAGTACAGTGCCTGCCTGGCAAGAACAAGGTCCTGAGCTCAATTCCTGGTACCCAAAAACAAAAAACAAACAAACAACAACAACAAAATCCAGTCTAAATGTCTTTTGTGTCTCTTTTACTCAAAATAAAGAAGATACAGCATATGTAAAACCTGCTACTTTCTTACTCAGAAATCTGGGTAGTTCTTTATAGGAGATAGCTCTTTATCAGAGAGAAAACAGTAGGTTAGTTTAAATTATTCTAGAGCTCCATCTAGTGAAAAAGACCTACTTTATGGATATTATTTTTCAAATAAACTCAGGGACATGAGATGGAAAATAAACATGTTTTTCTAGATTTACTTATATACATTTGTTGTAGTAGATGGTGTCTTCTTTACTACACAAACTCACTAAGTTGAAAGCAAAATGTTTTGCAAGAAATCTTTACACTACAACTTTCTACTCCTCCCAGAGTTATCATTGCTGAGCATGGTTTGTTGCTATAACCAAAAGAGATGTTTGAGATTTTACGAAGCGTTAGCTGTGGTCATCGAGTTGACGGTGGACTTTTGCAGATGTTCCGAAGAGTTTCATAGGAGTACAGATCACAGGACACTTACCTGTAGAATAGCTTCTCTTTCCTCATCCAGTAACACTTTCATAGTTGCTTTCTTAAGGTTTTCCTGGATATAATGGTCATACTCTTCCTGAGCTTTCTTCACTTCATTTCGCTTACATATGTACTCAGGTGTGACACCATAATCCTGTAACGATTTTGCAGGGGAAAAAATGTCCTGAATGTGATAGTATACGTATGTAGCAGCCAATGATTGAAAAAAAAAATAAATTCTACTTTAAATTTTGCTTAGAATGCTACAACCTGACAGAATTCAGAGCTCTCTCTCTCTCCCCTTTGAGAAGTTACTAACTCTACTCTTTAAAACTGAGTTGTCATTGTACTCATTCCTCTCTCTCTCTCTCTCTCTCTCTCTCTCTCTATCTCTCTCTCCTCTCTCTCTCTCTCTCTCTCTCTCTCTCTCTCTCTCTCTCTCTCTGTGTCTCTCTCTCTCTCTCTCCCCTAAATGCTTCCAGAGCCTGATGTTGTGGTGACTCGGCCTTTACTTTACTACTAAGAGTTGGCTTTTCTTTTTATATTTTGTGTTTCAGCTTTTGCCTGAAATCTCCACTATCTTTGAAGTCTCTTTCTCATGCTTTTATTAAATAAAAGAAGACAAATGCCTGAGGCATTAAAAAAAAATCCTTAAAAGATACCAAGCATTTCAACTTGAAGAGAAATCTGCCTCGGGACACCGAGGTTGTTTTGGGAAGTGCTAGATACATTTTCGGGCTCCCAGATGGCTTCCAAGGCCAAACAGTGGAGCTATCAGCTGAAATTCTTTCAGATTAGTGCATAGTTAATGTCACTGTCTGGAGAAACAGGACTACTGGTGTTCATTCTGCCAAACAGCGTGTGAGAAGGCACGCTCAGGGCGAGGTATGACAGTGAGCAGGAAAGGCAAAGTTTCTGTCACACAACATTATACAAACCAGCTCTTGAGAGCACAGCACTCTGAAGAGTCAGTGCCGTGATAAACCCTCAGTCTACCTCAGCAAATACTCAGGACAACCCTTCAAGCAAGGCGACTCAGCACAATTCAGTTCATAGTGATGACTCCGCAGCTTCACAAAGAGATTAAATTAAATTCACCATATTCCATTCCAGAAAGGCGTAATACATTTAAAAGGTCTTACAAATGGACAAAACCTTCAGTGATTCAGTAGCCCTAGGTGCTGAATCACTGAAGGCTAATGCATACTATTAATATTAATAACGTCATATGTTATAATATTCATTCTTCGTTGTACTTTTACTAGGTGTCAGATGCCGTATCAAATCCTTTATATACTTATGTAACTAAGGTCTCACTACAACCCTGTGATAAATAGATCACAGAGCTAGTAAGATGCCATGGACCTCGTGTAATCATCCATTCTTCAGTTGGATTTTGCAAATTGTTTCTCAAGGCCCAAATGGCATATAGTTCAACGTGGAAGTAAAACATGAGAGTCACCGAGTTTTTAAATTTTTTTTTTAAAAGAATTTATTTACTCTCCTATTTACTGTCTTGTTAGATTTTTTTAAAAAGTAAGTGAAAAACTGAATAAATCTTTAATGAGCCCTGAGTGCTTAGTCAGCAGCACCAAAAGAACAATATGTGCAAAGCGGTTTGTTTTGTTTTGTTTTGTACCAGGTGTTGAAACTCAAGACCTCACACTTGCCAGACAAGCACTTGTGCCGCTGAGCTGTATCCCCAAACCCCAAGCAAGCGTTTTCTTAGTTTGGTAAACCAAGCAGAGTTAGATTAGCCCAGGTTTTGTTTGTGTGACGGATTCTCCAAATTTTGTTTTCAAGGCAGATGGGTAGCTTAGGCAGAGAACGACCAGAAGGAGGGGAAGCGTAGGTGGCAGTTGATGGCTTAAGGATCAAAGAAGAAGGGTTTTTATGTGACAGTAGAGAACTAATACATTGCAAATCTATTGAGAAGCCTGGAGACTAAAACTCCACTTTTTCCCTAACTACAAGACCAGGACGATGCGCATCTTCCAAGGGCCACAGAGGAGGGCGCATTCTGGGAAGCTTCAAGTAATTTCATCAGCATGAGCGGCCAACTCCTAGATGCCTGCTGAAATTCTCTCAGAGGTGATTTTAGCCTGCTAAATGAGAAGAGTTGCCCAGAGGATAAGTAGCGCTCTCTGTAAACTGCCTAGAAGGTCCCGAATTGAGTTTCTGCAGGCCTTGAATCGGACTGGCCTGGTAGATCATTGGAGCACCTCAAGGCAAGTCCTCATCCATCCGGACTGCAGCTCCCTCCCTCCTGCTTTTCCTGCTTGTCCTCCCTCTTGCCTCCCCTCCCCTGCTTCCTTATCCTCCTTCCTGTCTGCGTTCTCTCCTTTTCCTCCTTCCTTTGTTCCTTCTTTTCACCCTTTTTTGGGGGGGCACAATTTATTATTTATTATTATTCGTTAGGATTTTCACTCATGCTTTACTATTGTATTTCAAGCATTTGTATGTTCCATAAATGTACAAAATACAATTACCTTTTTCTTTGTAAGCTTTATTTTCAAAGATCTTCTATATCTACACCATTAAACTCAAACTTCTGTTCACCAGTGAAATTATGAGTTTCTGATAAACATCTTTTCAGATAGAAATAAAGGACCCAAGAGAACCATATTATTGTACAGTATTTTTAAGGTTGTATGCCATATTGCAATTTAATGAGTATGTTTTATGATGTTTTGAAAGGTTATTTTTTCTAGATTTACAATAGCAATTGCATTGTTAGTGACAGTTTCACCTCACCAAAAATTAACTTCTTTCAAAGAATGTGTGTTATAATTATTAAATACATCTATTACTGACACTGACTAAAACAAGGATCACATTATTTTACTGAACTATATGGCATTATTCATTATAAGTACTCTATAAATTTATCACATTAGAGTTGAACCAAATGTGGACTACAGAGGAATGAGAGTTGGCAATCTAGATCATTTGTCCAGGGAGAGCACAATTCATGGTAACAAAGGCAGTTGTTATGAATGTCACATTTAAATTATTTGAATTCTAGGTCTCTCTTTAATATATTACAAGGTTACCTTTTTATGGATGTACTTTGGAAGAAGTCCTGATGTTTCCAGATCATGCTTGTCTCCAGTTCTTTTGTCAACATAAACTGGCTTAGGCTTTTTAGCCACTCCCATGATGACATTGGCTGCATTTGTATTTATAAAATTTTTTCCACTCTGTATTCCCATGACTGGGTGATCAGTCCTCAGCGGCACGGGAGGCTTTCTGGGCTCATTCCAGTCAAACTTTTTTTCTGTTAAGTATAACATTTCCTTGTTCATATTAAAAGTATAAACATTGCTATTTAGTATGGTTTATAATGCTCAGGCATTTTACTATGAGTACCAGGGCTCCATAAATAATATATTCATATACTGACGGCAAAAAGTTTATACTGATTCCCAAACTGTTGAGTTGTAAACAGTAAGTGCCTGGTTTATAAATGAGTTTAGTTCCAGGTGATGTTGCTGAGTCCAATTCTTTTGTAAGTCCAATAAAGAGAGTCTCACACAGCTCTGACACCAATACACAGTGTGCATCGCCTTCTGCTTCCTAGCATCCCCTCCACACCTCCACTGCTTCTCCTCCTGCTCCGGACAGCTGGGCTCGACCCAGCACTGCACCCCTGTGCACTAGGAGCTGTGCGGTGAGCACGCAGCACTGCCGTGGCCGTGCGGCAGACACGGGAGCTGCTTCTGCGATGTGCTCACATCTGTGAATGTTTATGATGCGAGGCCTGTTTGTATCTGCAGAAGTTCGCAACTCGAATGTTTGCAAGTGGAAGACTGACTGTACATTAAATATGTACTACTTTTATATGTCCATCATATTTGAATAAAGTGGCTTTAAAAAGGAAAAATGTCACTACCTAAAATGCCAAAAGTTAAGTGTAACGTAATGAATCAATAGGTTGAAAAACAGTATGAAAATCAGAGGGAAAAGGATAAATATCACAACTTAAAGGCTAGCTTTTATATTTTAACTAACTACTGTCAAAATACTTTCTTTTTTTTAAATAAAAATTTCAACGACAAATATTCAGCTTTCCCATTTAAAATAAGTTTAAAAAACATTAAAATTCTCTACTATTAGCAATATTACCAAAAACTACTTCTTTGGAAGAAAATAAATCATACAATGAATTGAAAGTCCAAGAATCTATGGATTTTTTTCATTTAAAGTGCTCCTATTATAAGATATTGATAATCATGTAATAGCTATGTATGCAACATTCAATTTAACAAATAAAACATTATCAGCACTGTTGAAATGTCTTATTCACATTTCCCACATTGTATCCTACTTTTTAAATTAACTACTATGCAGGATTTATCTTCTTTATATCTCTGTACCACATTTGGCTCATTAGTAACAGGTGATATTGCTCATTTTTACATAGTTTTTTCAGCTCATCATTCTAACCAATCTTATTTTAATACAGCCAAGTCAATATGATTTGTCAATACCAAAATACAAAATAATTATAATTTATTTTCAAGAACGAAGAGCAACAATTGTCTTGACTAGGCTTTCCTCCAATCTTAACCATCTACAATTACTAGGGACTTTGATTTTATTCATTTCTTCATTGATGTACCATAAATTTATGTAACTTTTTCTGTCAGAAAAACATTACTTATTGTTAAAAATATATGGACTGTTTGCATCTCTTGTTAGAGGTTAAATTGTGTCTCCTAGAATTCCTATGTTGAATCTCCTAATCTCCAGTACCTCAGAACATGACTGTCTGGATACAGGAACTTCTGAAAGGTAAGTATGTTAAAATGAAGTCGTTAGAGCAGCCCCTAATCTGACCAGTATCCTTATAAAAGGAAGTTTACAGAGACAGACACAGAGGGAAGACTATGTGAAGACACGGGGAAAAGACAACTATCCATCTACAAGAAAGGAGAGACACCTTCAAAGAAATTGCTCATCCTTAGTGTTGAACTCCAGAAATACTGTGTCTCATTGGACTAGGCTAGAAAGCTTTTGTATCTTTTTTTTTCCTCCTTTACCTCCTCTTCGTTTTGCAACGCTGGAGACTGAACTCAGAACCTCACATATGTGTTGTACCACTGATCTACTCCTTCAGTCCCCATCTTGAATTTTTCAATTTTAATTAGGCTAATTAAAGTTTGAATTTGCTTTTGCCTTACAGTGTTTACAAGAAGAGAGGCAGACCTCAGATCCAAGACTGATTATTGCCAATAAGATGCTTTAGTTCTCCTTTTTTGGCACAAAGTTTTATATAGTTTAGTAGTTACATTATGTAATTTGCTTATCCCTAGAGAAGATACACAAAGATTCAAGGAATATCATTTGTCTTAATGAATTGAAAATACTGAATTCTATTTTAAGGTTTTCCAATTTTGTCAAATGGTGGGGTTGGTTGTAAAACATCAAGACATCACTAGAATATATGTATATATATATATATATATATATATATATATATATATATATATATATATATATATATATATATGGATATAAAGCAGACTTGTGAAGTCACGAATTAAGCATGGAAGCTGTATTTTCAGACTTGCTTCTTCCATCTTTCCTAATAATGCCTTTACCTTTTGTTGTTGGATGTGGGTTGTGAGAGGATCAGGAGATACAGGGTATCTGGGGAGATGTAAAGATGTACACTGTTAGTTGGACTTGAGATGTTGCATTATTTCCTTGATGCTAGCAGACGTAAGAGGCCAACATTTAAAAAGCCAGTCTGTGTTTTCTTTGTTGCCTGAAGACACCACAGAAGACCTACTTAGGATGGGGAGAAGTTGCTTCCATGCACACTCTGTCTCAGATCCATTTCTCTGTACTCACTACATTCCTGATAGCTTTCTTTCCTGATATAAACATACTCTATGACTAGAATTCATTTTGTAATTCTCGAGGCTGACTACAAAATAAAAACACAGTGCTCCTTCATCAAAAGCTGTAAGAATTTCAAGATGTAAGAGCAGGGCATTAAACCAAGCATGGAACCCTTCTAGGTGTAGGGCCTTGTGCAACTGCATAGGTGAGGTTCTGGCTACCACTCGTTCATGAAGTCTCTCCTGCACTTCATGGGTGGGCTTCACAGTCACAATTTCAGAAGAGTGAAGGCTGATACTCAAAAGGGAGCCAGTATTGCTTTAAAACTGGTAGGATCAATTATAATTTCTGTCTTTTGGCAAAAAGACCAAAGTTTCCATGGTGGGAAATTTTGCCCATTAAGGAAGACACCAGGTCATAGATCTCAAACTCGTCACACCGTTGGTGTTTATAATTGGAATCACACAGCCAGACATTGAGGCCTGTGCTGCCGGAAGTGAGACTTAATGGTCAGTACAAGATACAGTCTCTGGTGCCCCAACAAAAGACTGTTTTGGGGGCAACTTATTACTCTCTATTCTCTTTTTCTACTACATACTCTCGTTATGGCTTGTATCTAGATGTCCCCCCAAAGCCTCATGTGATCATCATAGGTGGGATTTTTTTTCAGAGGTGGCTGAATCTGGAGTGTGTGATGCTGGGATGAAGGGTGAATGATTGCTAAATCAGTCCACTGATCAGTTTGGCAATGCCCTAATCCCAATAGCCTAGCATATAAAAGGGGAAGAAAGAAGCTGCTAAGGTTCTTGCTTGCTTTGGTAACTTCTTCCCACCATGAACTGTCTCTCCTCTTGATGCCCTTTGCTGTGATACAGTGTCTTAGAGCCAACCAACTATGGACTGAAACCTCCACAAACTGTTACCTCACTGGGTGTGGTGGCGCATGCCTATAATCCTAGCACTTGGGAGGCTGAGGTGGAAGGATCACTGAGTTTGAGGCCATCCTGAGCTTCAAAGTGAGTTCAAGGCCAGCCTGAACTATAGAGAGAAATTCTGTCTCAAAAAAACAGAAACAAAACAAACAAACAAAAAACTGTGACCCAAACAAGCCTTTCTTCCCTTAACTTTGGGCACTGGGTATCTTACCTCAGCAATGAGAAAAGTAATCATGACAACTCTCTTTCTACTTTCTCTAAGTCACCCACATTCTACTTAATATGAGGGAAAGGTGCTGTCACCCGTGCATGTTCACTATTCATTGACAATCAATAATTCTGGTTACATTTGCTGATATCATTAATATTAAACAGAAAATGTGATAAGACCTACTGGGTGGCAGGGATTTTTCCTTTGAACGTTTCTTTAGGAAATCTTTTGGAGAAGGAACTTCAACTTTGGCTGGTCCCATGGTTTTATTGAAGTTTTAGATTTGTTCATGTCATTTTTTACAGCTGCTTTATAAATTGATGTGTATCTGAAATTAAATTTTAAAAGTTGTAGTACATATATTTATAGCAAAAAATAAACTTTAAAAGCAGGCATACATTTTTATCTATCTATACATATATACATTTTAATTTGTCATGTGAAAATTATGATATGAGCCTATCTATCAGGCTTACAAAATCTAGATGGTAGCTCTGGTTTTAAAAAATGCACCATGGTAAAGGCATTCATAGTATTTCCTAAGAGCAGCATTGGCAGTGATAACCTTTCGTGACAGCAGTCACTTGTGTGTTCTTTCCATGCTAGCTTCTCTTCTGATTAGTTCTCCTAGATAGGATTTAACATTGTTGATCTCAAAGAATCAAAATTTCACTGATTATTTATTTATTTATTTATTTTTGTCTGAAGGTCACAGGAATCCCATTCTAATGATTTCTGTATGGATCTTTGTTATTCTTTCTTTCAGTTTGTGTTCCTTTTTCTTTTTTTCTTTTCAAGATATAAAACTTTTATAAATGTCTTATATTCAGCTTACTCTCAAATTTGTATTCTTTTTTCAAAAGTTTCTTACAGTACAAGTTTAGGTATAATATTTGATTTTAAATCTTTATGTTTTGTTTTGTTGGTACCAGGGATCAAACTCACGACCTCGTGCTTGCCAGGCAGGCACTCAAGCCACTGAGCTAAATCCCCACTATGTTTTTATAATATGGCTAAAGTTATAGCATTCTAAGCCCTAGAATGACTATATTTCATAAATTTTTATATACAGTTTCATTTTCATTCACTCCAAAATACCCCTGAAGCTACATTCCTACATCTGATGTAGAAATTTATTTGTTTGTTTTCATATAGAGGTTGTAAATATTTAATTGACTTCTAATTTATTTCCATTGTAGTAAAAGAACATATTTTGTACGATTTCAAACCTCTTAAATTTCCTGGCATTTATTTTATGACACAGTTTGGTCTAGTATGGCCAGTGTTCTGTATATATTCAAAAACAAATGTATTTTGCTACTCTTGGATGTAGAGTTTTACAAATGTCTACTAGATCAAACTGCTAGAAAGTGTTTTCTTTAAATGGTTTTGTTGTTGTTGTTGTTGTTTGTTTGTTTGTATCAGGAGTCAAACTTTAGGACCTCATACTTGCTAGGCAGGTGCTGTGCCGCTGAGCTAAATCCCCAGCCCTGGGAGTGTTTTCAAGTGTTCTATATCCTAACTGTTTCTACTTTTTCTCTTCGTTTTTAAAAGAGATGTTGACATCTCTGACTATAATCATGGATTTGGCTACTTCTTTTAATTCAGTAAGCTTTTGCTTTATATACTGTGAACCACTATTATGGTGGCTTTATCTTTGAAAACTGATGATATAAAATAACACATTTTATTCCTTTTTAAACTTACTGTTTCTGATATTAGTATAGTCACTCTAACATCCTTTGATTTAGGATACTGTATCTTTTTCATTCTCAGGTTTTTTACTTGTCTGTGTCTTTATTCTTGAAGAGATTGCCTTACAGACATACAGAAATGGAAATTTTATCAAACAAAATTTTAGCTTGCGTGCTTTAACTTTTCACAGCCCACCTCCAGGTAATAGGATCCCACTTCGTATACGCTTGTAGAATCTAATGGAAGATTGGGTGTAACTCATCAGTGGAGCACTTGCTTAGCATGATCAAGGCCCTGGGTTTCATCCCTAGCACTACAAAGACGGGGAAGAATCTTACAAAAGTATTCTTGTCTTCATCTTCACCTCTGTCCTTCACTATGTCTCAAAAATTCCCTAATTCAGTGTAATTTTTATAATATAGCCAGTTGTGTAAAAGGGTTTTGAAAGAAATATTTAATATGTACCAACATATTTTGTATTTCCCATTGTTCTTCATTCACTTTTGTAAATACAAGTTGCCTAGTGGTACCATTCCTTCTGCATAAAGAGATTTTTAAACCCTCTGGCTGCCACTGTCTCCCAGAAATATGTTTACTGACCCTTGTTTCCTGTGGTGTAATTTTCCCTTTTTCATTCTCACTGTTTTTGATTTTTTTCTTTATTGAGAGTTTTATTTTATTTTATGGAGAATAAAACAAAAGAGAACAGATTAAAGCAGATCAGAACACTGCAAACAACACAGCACTTCACAACAAGACAATTGGATATCAACAGTAGCTACCATAATGTCTCTTTCTTTGAAATAGTTGAGCATAGCTTCACACACAATAATATCAAACATGACAAAATAGAATAAAAGCATTCAAGAGAATGAAACTATTCCAAGGCATTCTGAACCAAATAACAGAAGATGAACAATGGCTACTATAGTATCTCATTTTCCATAAAAAAAATTTGTTTATACTATCATATATATTAAAATCCAATAAGACACAACATGATAGAACCAATGGTAATAGAAGAACAAAAGCATGGTAGGACTTCAAAGAAAGATATTAAATCAGCAATGGCTGCCATAATGTCTTGTTTTCTTTAAAGTAGCTGTTCATACCATCACACATAATAAGGTCAAACAAAACAGAATAAAACCATTCCAACTAATGAATGAAAACATTGTGAGACTTCAAAGCAATATAATGGGGAACCATGATTACCATAGAATCTTATGTACTCTTACCATTTATTACACTAGGGAGACTGTACAGTATTTATATATGTGAGTTTGATTTATTTTGCTTATGAGTATGGTCTCAAGTTGCATCCATTTATTTATAAATATTTCAATGTGATCATTCTTTATAGCTGAGTAGTACTCCATTGTATAAAAGTACCACAATTTTTTTATCCATTCCTCAGTTGATGGGCACTTAGGTTGTTTCCAAGATCTGGCCATTACAAATTGTGCTGCTATTATTAAGAGTTTTAATAAATTTAACTTTAATGTCTTAGCTTAGTTGTCTTTTTTTCTCTGCTTGGTATTCATTGTGATTCTTAGATCTGTGGGCAAGGGGATTTTATCAAATTTGACACACTTTTTTACTTTTATTCCAGTATTTTTTCTGTTCCTCCATCTCTTCCCTCTTTTTCTGTGATTCCAATTATATTGCTTGAGCTTGACCATAGCTTGCCAATATTCCATTTTCATTTGTGTGAGTTTCATTTTGTGTTTTCCTAGTTTTGTGCCTTCAATTCAATTATCTTTTCTTCTTTAGTGCCTTAGCTGTTGTTAATCCCATCTAGTAGACTATTTTCATCTGGGTCATGCTAAGTATTCTTTATGTCTACAGGTTAGATTCAGGCCCTTCCCTCCAGTTCTTTCTCCACCTCAATCATGCTTTCTCCTGCCTTTCAGAACTAAAGATACTAAAACAGCTGTTTACTATACCCTTGTCTACTGATTCTCTTGTGTATGTCATTTCTATGTCTGTTTATATTGACTGATTTTCTTCTCGGTTATGTCTTGTAAGTAATTTTAGAGTGGAAACAAAATACTGAATTTTACATTGCTGATTGCTGAATTTTTTACTTTTCTCTTTCTTCTCTTTTAAATTTCTTATTTCTTTTATCCTGAAATGTTGTGGTAATAACTAAGAACTGTGATCATTTTAAAGCTTGGTTTTTAGTTTAAGGACAAGACCAGAAGGGCTGTTAGTCTAGTTCTAATTTAGACCCACTTCTGAGATCTCTGCTTGTTTTGTGTAGTAGGAGCTCTCTCCATTCCAGTGGGTAAGCACATGAATTTCACCTGGCATTGCTGCTTCCTGCTGATTATTTCCTTGGTAGTTTCATTATCCCCATGTGCTAGAGACCAAAGATTTTAGGGAAGTCTGTATAGATTTCCCTTGCTCTGCGCATTCTCTCCTCTCTAGTACATTGTGCTGGAAACTCCAGTTTCTGTGGCCTTCCCAAACTCTGAACTCAGGGAGATTACTAGGGTTTACATTCTGTCTTCTGGACTTTGGCCTGGAAATTCTTCACATTAATTATGTTAGGGCAATTGTAGGACTCGCGTCATTCTTTTCTCTTTTAGGATGCGTGCTCTGGGCTGCCTATTGTCTAAAAATCACTGTTTTGTGTATTTTTTTTTTTTTAGATGTCCTAAGTTGTTTTAGGTGAAAAAGTAAATCTCATGCTTGATTGGAAGCAGGAATTCAGCTATATTGTTTTTAATACTTTGTATGGCCTTTTTGTTATGTGGATAAATTTCTTAGAAAAGATATTAAACTTTCTTTCTTGCTTGCTTTTAGGGTATTACTCAATCTTAAACTCAGCAGCTGGGCATCGATGGTCTGAATTCAGTGAGCTTATCAGATGCCCTCAGGAAATAATATTCAAGCCAAGCATGCTACAAAATTCTCATAGAAGTTGGGTTGGCAGAATGCTTTCATGATCAATAATATGGTTTCCTCTGAGATGGAACAGGGTGCATATATCCTCACCATTTTTTTTGTTGTTGTTGTTATGATTTGTTTTGCTTTTTGAGACAAGGTCTCACTATGTAGTTCAGGCTGGCCTTGAACTCATAATGATCCTCCTGCCTCAACCTCCCAAGGGCTGACATTACAGATTTGCACCACCATGCCTGGCACATTCTCACCATTTTTTAATTTGCAATTTTGTGATAAGATACTTTTTTGTATATATGAAAGTCCACTTATCTATCATACAAAATGAGAAATTTTATTATAATTTTTATTTATCTGAACTATTATAAAATTTATAAGGGAATAAAATCTAAATTCTATCTTCCAAAGTTTTCATAATAAACTTAGTTTTCTGTGTTTCTGTTAGATCGAAACTTCATTTTACAAGCTTAATAGAGTACAACATGTTTTAATGTTGGTATGCAAATTTCACTCCTTTAAATAGCTGCATTTTATTCTATTTTCTGAATAGTATGGTCTTATAAATATCTAGGAGGTGATTTTATTAGAAAACTGGTTGTATTTTCCGTTTATTATTAGATGTGGGCTAGAAATTATATTCAAACAGATAAAATTGTCATCTTTAGTAAACGAATTATAACTATGCCAATAATCATCATATAATGTCACATCATTATGACCCTAGACTGTACTTTATAACATTTACTAAAGAGAACACAAAAAATGATATTGCTCAAAAGTTGTGACAGTTTCATAGAATACGATTAAACAATTTCCCCTAATGACTATCAGAGTAACAACATGTGTGTGAACGTACATTTAATTTTAGGTTAATACTAAAGTATTCCAAATTCCTTCTCTCTTTTTCCCTTTTCTTTTCCTCTCCCTCCTTGCTTTCTCCTCTTTCTCCTCTCTCCCCTCCTGTTTTTCTTTCCATACTGGGACTGATCTCAGGGAGTAATGAGCTACATAATCCACAGCCCTTTAAAAAGAATTTCATTTCTTTAGTTTCTATTTTAAGAGAGGGGCTTAAATGCAGTTCTCCTGCCTCAGCCAGCAGAGTAGTTGGGGTTATGGGTGTGCACCACCATGACTGGGTCCTAGTTATTTCTTAAAGAAAATTTATGAGTTTACATAAACATTCTATAAACATATCTACAAGCATTGAAGTGACAGTCCTTAATTCAGCTTCATGATTATATCTAGGAATTTTTCAAAAAATGGATGCCAGGGCTGGGGATTTAGCTCAGCGGCATAAGCACTTGCCTTGCAAGCACGCAGTCGTGAGTTCGATCCCCGGTCCCCACCCCCCACCCCACCCCCGCCAAAAAAAAAGATGTCAGTTTTATCATCAGCCTGTTGGGTTCTCAAAGCTATGTTCTGTACTTACTTTGTAATGCAGTTGTATGTCACTGAGTGTAATTATGATCTTAGTATACTCAAAACCTACTACAAACTATTGGGGAAAGTAATATGAAAGAACATCAATAGGATATACAGTTAATGCATTCATATTGGGTCCTGACTTTTAATACTACTTGTAGATATTCAACACATGATGAAATCATGGTATTTTAGACACACTAGTTTAAAAAATATTTTAAAGTTAATTTTACCTGTTTTTTCTACTTTTAAAGAGACACAATTAGAAAATTCTAAATTACAGATGTGGTTCACATTCTATGTCTATTGTACAGGGCTTATCTAGATACCAGAAAAATCTATTCTTAAACTTTGCAGGTAGCAGCATGCCCAGAGCACAGCATATCTCCAAAGCTGCTTTTATAACATTATGTCGCTTGGTCATGTGTTTAGAATGAGAACAATATTAGATCTATGAAACTCAGTATGTCCAATGTAAAAGTGTCACTGAAATATTTATTTATAACATTAATACAGTGTCTCCTCTAGACATGAACCTTGGAGGAAATGTATTTTGGCTCTACACCAAGAACATTTAAGTCTCCTTAGCTACTCTTTTGCTTTTGCTTATGGACAATATGACTTGGAGGATAAGTGATTTTTAAAGAATCACTAGAAGAATCATTCATTTGTCAGTTAGCTGCTATCTAGAAGCTATGAGTCAAATTTATGTAGGATTTTAAAGCATGTTTTTCATATGCAACCTCATCTATAGCATTATCTGAGTTTTCTCTAATCATTATCCATTTTATTTAATATCTATCACAAAATATCTTATTACATTAGGACAAGATAGTATATAAATGCTAAACAACATGATACATGATAAATTATCAGAAGATTAAAAACCAGGCTACAAAGCAAAAAGTGCCCATTAGGTTTGTTTTGCTCGCTCAGGCAGTGTGAAAACTGACTGAAGGTGTGTGGGCCTGTTGATATGAGTGACTCTTGGTTTCTGCTCTTCCTCCTACGTGCATCAACTTTCTGGGCCTGAATTTTCTCTTCCATAAAACTAGGATAATAGTACTTATCTCATAGACCCATGTGACAATTAAACGGTAATTGTAGAAAATGTAGAACAGTACACTGTAAACACATTGTGCATATTATTACTATTAATAATACTTTTGCTTTATTATTATACTGTATTAGATATGTTTTGATTAATGTTTTTAAAACTAAAACCATTCAACCCTTTGTTTTACCTGTATCCTAGAAGATACAGTTTTGTTCTCTGAAATGTCATGATGTCTCAATTGTTAATACAACAGATAGACTGACACACTTTTCTAACTTCTAAAATTAGTTTCCTCAGACTAAAATATATTGTATGGCATTGTTAAAGATACCACCTTATTCTACATTTGAACAACTTTCAAAAAAATAAGCCTAACATTCACAAAAAATTGATTTATCTAAAATTTCTCTGACAACTAATTCTAAGGAGTATTGTTGGCATATTTTCCCCTTCAATATTTTTAGGTATACATGAAATGCCAACTGCATCCTAATGTCTCTTACTGTGTGTTATCTATAGAAATCTAAACAAGAGGCAATAACTCAAAATCAAGGATTACTAAACCTGTAAATGCACATGGCGGCTGCAACTTTTCTTGCTGACAAAAATCCTATTTGTGAATGTCCTTCCCTTTATCAATGTAGCTGAAGGAGAAAATTGCCATTTTGAATGATCTCTTCCACTACAGGAGTTCCCAAATCTTTGCTTCTTCCACATTCTTCAGGTTGTATACATGTCTGTACATGTATACCACATCTTCTGCTGGGTAACTGTTTCCTGGTGATTTTGATTTTTCTTTATGTAAACTCTGTGTGTGTGTGTGTGTGTGTGTGAGAGATGTACTGTATAAGCATGTGCAAAGCAGAAGACTACTTGAATAAAAGTAATGCAATGGATGAAGGAAAGTGTTAGCATTCAGAAAATATGCAGGAATAGCTTAGTCAAGGTGAAAATATGAATAAAAGTCTCTAACACTAATCATATAACTCTTCTTGACACCATGTACTGCAGCAACGAGAATTGTAGTATAAAATATTATTATATCAAAAAATATTTTGAAATATTTTTGACTTTCTTTAGATTAAAGTTTTCTAAAACTTAAATTTCTAAAACTAAAATTGCTCTTCTCAATTGAGTTTTTGCCTGTAAATAGTCAGCAAAATAGATAAGAAAAGAACCTCAGGATAAAAATGATTAGTTATTTTACAGTTCATAATTGTCAAGAACAGATTGGTTAAGAAAGTCAGAAACATAACCAGACTTTACATAACAATGTTATAAAGATTTTGGGACATACTGGCATAATATTATGAATAGTGAATAAAATGGAAAGTAGTCCAAAAAGAATAGGAGCCTCCAAAAATTAAATTCTGATTATGTTACAATTAATTACAGTGAAAATCAGAAAGGTATTTAACATGAACTAGTGATACTTATGACATTAAATATTCCTGTTTTCAAAAAGTATACATTTGGAAACTCCACACTGGTAAGTCTGATGACAATTTTCAGTGGTAGAGAGGGTTAGTTATGCTTGTAGAAAGGCAATGCTTGCATAAGTTCACTTGGAGTTTCAGTCACCACAAACAAACATCAATTAAAAAATATTTGTTAAAATTCATTTGGAGACATTTTAGGCATAACAATTTTCATCTTGATGCCAGCAAAACTCCTCATTAAATCCTTGCTGATAAATTAGAGAAATATGAACTGATTAATGGGTCTATTTTGGGCAACAGAAGACTCAAATAGGTAATTTCTGCATTCAGAGAGGTATCTAGTTGCCTCCTGACAGTGTAAAGTACATGCCCTTCAATGATAGATGCAGATATAAAGGACATACTCATTTGATTTGCAAATGACACACAGCTGCAAAGAATGGTTGAGAGAGTATAAACAATTTATAACTGAAAACGATCTCCATAAATTAATGATAGGCTGAAAGAACCAGCTACATAACTAAAGACAGAAGAGACTAATCATAGACATAACACAGGCAGGGATTTCAATGTGTGCCAACAATGGGATACGACTATCAATAAAAGAAACTCAAACAGCTCAGATAAAGGTATTGTGCCATGTATTAAGGAGAGAAGTTATTAGGTTCATGAGATCACATCTGGAATATTGCCTTAAACAGAAAGGAAAAAGGAGTGATTGGAAATAGAAGGGTGATGGAGTTGGTGAAAATCCTCAAAATCAACCAGGCATAGTGGTGCATACCCATAAGCCCAACACCTAGGAGGCTGAGGCAGGAGGATGAATGTGAGTTTGAGGTCAGCCTGGGTTACATAAACAGACTTTGCCTCAAAAAACTAATAAATAAATAAATAATAAAGTAAAATAAAAACAGATTAAAAAGTTGACCATACATTAATGTGAAGCAACTCTCAGCAGTTTTTAGAAGATTGAAATTACTCAGTATGTTCTCTGATTAGGAATGGTTAATGTCTACTAAATAAATATTGATATAATTCTTTTAAAAGTTGTCTAGAGGCAGCAAGGCTTTTTAATTTACCAACGAACAGTACATCTATCTAATAACACATCTTAATATTCAAATTCAGTATTGTATAGAATATACAATCTATGCAGTGATGGCGAACATTTTAGAGATGAGTACCCAAACTGCAAGGCAAAACCCATTTATTTATCACAAAGTACCAATCCTGAATATTGAAATTTTAGTTTAGAAACAACAACTCATATATCTTTTGTCTTAAAAGAAAAACACAATACACCTGCCATAGATTCACAACCACTGTATCAGGGTGTTACAAAAAGGAGGAACTTTTATTTATATAAGACTGTGAACCAAAAGTTGGTTCAGTAATGAATAATTTGAAGTGTATAGCAGTTTATTTTACATTCGTTTTTCTAATCTGTACTAGATTTTCAGAAAATAATGTAAATACAATATAATTATTGCTCTGGTTAAAACCAGCTATTCATTTAGGCTGAAAATGGAAGCTGTCGTTATGCACCCCAAAGTAATTATTAGTAAAAATAATTGACTATTTGATTTGAAAGGGACCTTAGAGATTACTTGACTCACTTAGTTTTACAGCTCAGAAAACAAATAAAAATGCATTAAAAACCTCCAAAACAATTGGCTGTAGAGCCTGAGTTTTATGCCAATGCTCTTTTAAAGTGGCTCTTTTAAAGTGACTAGCATAAGGAAAAAGATAAAGGTAAATAACTAAAAAACACGTTAAGTCCTAGAAGGAAAGAGATTTTTTTTACTAACATGGACTCTCCATGGACTTAACAAAGTTCTAAGAAGTACATACACAGAAGTATAACTGGAGCACTTACTTTCTGGTTATCTTACTTTCTGGTTATGAGATTTGGCAAAACATTTAACTCAATTACATATTTTTGGATCTCTATTTGGATATTCAACCATTTTCTCTTCCATTCAGCCATGAGATCTGAAAAATTTCTAAAAACTACTCTATCTAATCCTCTACTTCCTATTTTAGTACATGTGCTGTTGAAATGAGCATATCCTTCTGTTTCTTTAATCAATCAATAAAAGGAAACGCAGAAACAAATGTGAACTTACATTTGACAATAAATACACAGAAAAAAATACAGTTGCGATTTTCTCTTTTTAACAGCATGATATTTCATCTAGACTGTAAACCATATCAGTACAAACTATTAGATAAATTACAAAATAATCCCACAACGTATTAATAGGAGGCTAAATGTAACCTAATGACAGCATGGAGTTCTTTTTTATGAATGAAATACCTCGATTTTTTGATAAGTTCTCTAACAAGTTATTATTAAGGCTATATTTCAGAGTCAAAACATTTTATTTCCAAAAAATCCTGTAATATGTGTGCTTAGTTTATCCTTATTCTGTTTCACGAGGGCGTGTTTGCTTACCCACCTAGGAGGCCGGGGAGGTTCTTTCAAGTCACTGGGTATGAGGTTATAAATGCTCTCAGACAAGCACGTTGGATCCATGGCCAGCAAAGGGCTCCTTAAAAACTACAGCCCTCTACTTCTTTTCCTCACTGTACAGTACTAATATCTCCGTCCCTTCTCCGCTGCTTTCCTTTTTTGCACCCTTGCTTTGTCAAGCACCTCAGATTTCTCTTTCATGTAACCCGCGCTTTGACCCTTTCTTAGCAGTCCTCTCCCATGAAGAAAAGGAAATGCGTTTTCTAGCCCTCTTGGGATTACTTACTGTTGGTGACCGCGCGGTTGCTAAGGAAACAGTTACTAGGCGACGGGAAAATGGAAGGCAGCCTTGCCAATCAGGTTTCCTCTCATCCTTTCTGCAATGATTTCTCCTGCCTGAGAAATTCATGAGGAAAGCCCTGTACGTCTAGAAATAAAGAAGTGAAAACTGCGTTCCCTAAAACAGTTTGCTTTTTTTTTCTCTCTCTTTGTATTATTTGGAGAGAAAAATGTCTGGAGTCCAAAAGTGCGCAGGCAACACCCAGTCCAATCACGACCCTGGAAGGAACGAGGAGGGGCTGAGAGCACGCCGATGCCAGGCTGGCGCCCAGAGATCTACGCAGAAGGGGAGGAGCCCGAGGGGCCCTGGGCGGGGCGCCGGCGTAGTCACGTGCCTGGCGCTGCGGCTCGCCGGCGCGTAAGTCTGCGCAGGTCTGCGCATGCTCAGAAGGCCGCAAGGCGGGGGCGGTTGCGCGCGAGTTGGTGGTGTTTGGTTCCGTGTGTGGAGCCGGTCTTGGAGGGTGGTGGACGCTTCTGGATTTTTCCCTTCCTTTCCCCCGGCTTCTCAGTGTGATTTTCTTGGTGAGTTTGTAGAGGAGAAAGAAAGGGAGAGGAAAGTCCAGTCCCATTCCCGTGGCATGCTTTCCGCCGGCTCTTCAGGCCGCCGCGCCCCACCCGCGCCTGGCTCCCCGCGGCCACCTGTGCGAGTGAGCGGCCCCGGCCCGCCGGGCGCCCTCCACCCGCCGCAGCGGCCTGTGCGGGGCGCCCTGGGATTTTGGCCCATCTTTTTTTTAAATGCATCTGAGAAGCAGTTTTCCGGTTTTGAGACGTGCATGTGTGACTGCTGAAACCCACGTAGAAGCCTGACGGTGTTTTGGCTGTAGGAAGGAGGACGTAGGCGGTCCAGGTCCACTTCAGAGAAGCCGAGCTGCCCAGGGACGTAGAGCCGCCCGTGGAGGAAGAGTTGGCTGCCCGCTCCCCGCGACCTGGAGCGGGTGGGGAGCACAGCGGCTTGCGTTTAAACCGAAGTCCTGCGGCTCCGAGCCGGAAGGCTCTGTTGAACGTGTAGATCTTTACTTGGAGCTCGCAAAATTTCATTAGAGAAGGATAAATGTAGTTTTTCTTCACCAGTTTGATCAGATTTTAATTTTTATTCTAGGCCATTGAACAGGCACTTTCGCAAGAATAACCTTTACAGGGATGTATGCTCCTGATTCCTTCACATCAGATTGGGTTTCCGTTTTCCAAAACATTTTAAATCGATTTACATGTGGGTTTCGATCTAGATCTGTTTATACCACTTTGTCCCTTTGTTTTCCTTGCAGTGTGTTGCTTTCCCCCTCCCCACCCCTTGGTGTCCTATAGAGAATATTTGGGAGTCGATTATAATCGCTAGAATTTTTAACTGATGGCTTATGGAATAATGCCATTACTCAAGTGGATGGTTATGGCCAGTGTTTTTAAAAAATGTTCCTGCTGGTCTTGCTGAATTCGAATTTAGGGCCTCAGGCAGGGTAGCCTGGTGTTCTACCCAGTCCATCCGCAAGTGTTGTAATTTGAAGGAATAGTGGGAACTATTTGTGTGAATCCAGTGATTGCTAGTGCCTTGTGAAGGCGGAGTATGATTTCTGCAGTCTGCTCTAATTGGCCTTAGCAATCCTTGATTTCCTGGCAGTACTGAAGTAAAATAACTTCACTGATGTCAGTACTGTATACTTGTGTTTTTAGAAATAGTAGCATTTGCTTAAACATTTACTATATACTGAGTTTATGTCACGATGAAGCTGTTAACATTGTTTGGAAAGGAACTTTTCTTGGTTTAAACATTTGATCAGGAATTCTGCTTGCCTTTGAAACTGTTTAAACCAATACATTTCATTGTTTTTCTTTAATAATTTTCTCAGAATGGCCATACTGTTCAAGAAAATGCAGATGACCGACACTGTGACTGCAGGAAATTAGTAATAATAAATCTCTTTCAGGGATCAGCAAACTGTATAAATGGCTCAGTAAATATTTTAGAGCCTTGCGGGTTAGGTGATTTCTTGTCACAGCTATTTAGCTCTCCTGTTCTCCCCCTAAAGTGTTGCTACAGACAATACTGAATAAATGAACAGATGAATCCACAAGCGAACAAGTTTTGTTTCATTGAAATTTAATTTATAAGGACAGGATTGCAGAATTTGTTTGCACAGACCCCCCAGAATAATTGGTATACACTCTGTTGTGCATGAGCAAATTAAGGTTTTTGTTTTCCTAAGGATTTTAGTCTACTTAAACAAATAGATGTAGACTGGGAAATAAGTGGAAGGAAAATAACTTATAAGTGCTTTAAAATATTTTTGAGAAGAATAAAAGTTTTTCAGTTAAATACTTGAGACCATTAGGATAGCAATGGTGGACAAAAAAGCTTAGTTGTCTTTGATAGTAATATAAAGACAAGTGTTTTATATGAAAAATTATTTTGATTGCAAGCTTTTTGTGGCTGTAGCATGGTCTTTTTTGCACACTACTTGTCAGTTTCTGGGGAAGTGGATGAGGTCTTGTAGAATGGATTGGAGGTTAGTAATAGCAGAGCTTCTCCTCTACTTTGCTAGTTTATGACCTGGTCTGTTTGTGAGTTATTAATTTATTTATTTTGGTACCAGGGTTGAATTTAGGACCATGAACTTGCCAGGGGGCCGCCGTGCTACTGGACTAAATCCCTGGCCTGCATTTTATTTTTATTGTTTACTGAATAGCAGTTTGTTGCCATTAAAGTGCAGTAATTAAAAATTTTTAAGCCTCAGAATAGCTTTATAAGGTAATAAGTTAGATCTGGGCAGTCACTTTTCTCAGAAATTTAAAATGAGATTTTATTAATATAGGGTTGGTTGTTTTTTTTTTTCTTTTTCTTTTTTGGTACTGGGAATCAAACTGATGACCTTGCACCTGCCAGACAGGCGCTTATGCTGCTGAGCTAAATCCCCAGCTCCAGATTTTATTAATACAGGATAGATTTTTTTTTACAAGTTCATTTAATGATATTCAGTTCTCATGAAATAGTTAAGTGCAGCATATTGTGTTTTACTTTGGGAAGGCATGTAATAGCAATCAAACTTTTTTTTTTTGTCTTTTTGAGACAGGGTGTTTCTATGCAGTTCAAGCCGGCCTTGAACTCACTTTGTACACCAGGCTGGTCTCAAATTTGCAAGGATCCTCTTGCCTCAGCCTCCGGAGTGCTGGGATTACAGGTGTGAGCTACTATGCCCAGCTATTAAACGTTTTAAATTGGTGGCAAATACCAAATAATTTTGACTATAAGTAGGGCTTTGTGGATTCCTCAGATTTAAAATGAGATAATTTTATAATAAACTAAAAAATTTACATGAATCACTTTGGAAGTAGAAATTGATATATGTTATAGAGTATAATTTTGCTCATCATCTAGTGATAAAGCAGTTGCAAAAAGATTGTGTTGATTGTGGTACGTGATTGTGGTACATGCCTGTAATCCCAGAACTCAAGAGGCTGAGGCAGGAGGATCACTGTGAGTTCAAGGCAAGCTTGAACTACGTAGCCAAAAAGACCAAAAAAATAAATAAATAAATAATAATAGCTTTCATAGGGAAAAATTTTAAAAGTGGTATCTATGCTTTTCTACCCTTACATTTTTTATTTAGTTTTGACAGCATGTGACAGAAAAATTGTCAAATCTTATACAGTGATATCACATTGTGCTTGGGAACACTACACAGTACATTTGTACTTGAATATGTTTAAATGGACATTCTCTTTTTGTTTTTAAAGTTCTAGCTGTGATACACATCACTACTGTTTTATTTATCTATTTAAATGGCAAGTATCTTAGAAGGATTTCATTGGAATTAGCGGGTCAGAAGGTTCTACATATATAAGAAATGATCAATATGGAAGCTTATTTAGAAACTTGATGGGTAATGGTGTTACAGAGGTCTTCCATTGTGTGTAGTTAGTATAACTCAAATACTTTCATAGAGAACTTGTTTTACAGAAATGCTTGAGAACCTTAGTACTACCATGAAACCTGATTATATGGTCAAGAAATTTGCTCTTTTGCCACAGTTTTTATTACTGGGCATTGGTTATAGAGGTTAATATTTCATTTTTGCAGGTTTGTACATGCACACACTTGCTTAGTCATTTCCTCCATATTGATTCCCATAGTGGTTGTACTAATTTTGTCTTTTCATGGCTATACTGTACTAGAAAACAGTAAAGTTAATGAAAATAGTTTAACAAAATAGCTTTTAATAAAAGGAGAATGACACAGTGGATTTTCATCTTAATAGATTGCACATTTGTGATCTTACTACGGTTTATTTGTAACTCCAAACCACTACTTAGTAACACTTTTGCAGTTGTTCATGGCTCTGTGTGCGGGAGTAAAAAGCTCCAGTACCACCTGAGTTCAAAGGAGACTGCTCTGCCTTGTTTTATCTCTCAAACTAAATCGGCACCCTTCTCACCTTTTTATGTTACTGGTTTTTATATTTTAGGCTTTTAATGGGTGATCGAGCTGTTTAAAGTGGTTCATAAGCTGCATGCTTAAGTGTTGTGTAGTGTTCCCAGGACAAGAAAGCTGTGACGTGCTTTATAGAGAAAATAGATGTGTTAGATGAGCTTCCCTGAGATGTGTTACAGTGCTGTTGGCTGTGAGTTCATAGTGAGTAATGAGCAGTATAGATGTTGTTTAATCACACATGCATATACAAGGCTATTGATGGTTTGGCAAAAACTTTATGACCTGAGGCTCCTATAAACCTAACCCAATTTTCTGCCTAGGAATGATGGCTCAATAGTTACTGACTAGTGGAAGTGGAGAGTCCATAGAGCATAACTATTTTGAATAATGAAACTGCATTATCTCATAAGTAAAAGCTTAACTTACAGATAAATTTTATATACCTTTGGTTTACTTAAAATAGACAGTATAAAAGGCTCTAAAAGTAATCTATGGTTAATTGTTACAAAATAAAATTTAGTGTGTAACTTAAAATAGAATTCGTTATTTTTTCTTTAGAAGCAATGATATTTGTTACATGTTACAGCACTTAACTGTCTTTTATTAGTCAAAGGAAGATTTTTGTGGTGAAATAATACAGACAAAGAATTTATAATTGAATTGGCATAATTTTCTCTTTAATGCATATATATTTTACTCCAAAGTCTTTTGAAAAAGGGAAATGAGATAAAATTTAAGGTAAGAGGGGGTAAGGGAAGTAAGATAAAATACAAAAGGTAAAATTAACACACAATATTTGATTTACCATCTTTTTATTTTTGATGGTGTTAATGTTCAGTGTTGTAGCAACCAGTATAAAATAGAATAAAAAAGACTGAATGCATAAAACAAATCAGTAACTCAGATAATGTGCAATCATTACTGAGACATCAGAAAAAAAAAAGTATGTATTGTGAAGTTAAAAGAAGACATTGTAATGGTATAAGCAGAAGCCTGCTGAATAGGTTAATCAGACTGTGTTACCCAGGGGTGAGCACTGCTACTTTTTAAAAATGCATAAAGCAAACCATTAAAAAAGATATCTAACCTTGTGTCTGAATAGTCTGATTCAGTTTTTATATTCTTAAGCCCCTTGTCACTGAGCCATCATAGATAGATAGATAGATAGATAGATAGATAGATAGATAGATAGATAAAAGATACATCTTAGAGCTAGCCACTATGATATGTGCTTTAAATTTATTCATTAGCTAAGGGGTAGCTGTATGTGAAAGATGCTTTATTTGTATTCTTTATAGCAGGCATTATTTTATATATACCATTTAGTGATTTAGATGGATAAGATGCCACCTACAATACTTCAGGGTATATTTTGGATCCACACACTGCTGTTGCGAAAGTGGTTGCAGACAGAATGCAGGATAAAACTTGTCCGGTGATTGTCTCATCTACAGCTCATTACTCAAAGTTTGCACCTGTTATCATGCAGGCTTTAAACATTAAAGAAATCAACCAAACTTCATCAAGTCAGCTTTATTTACTGGGATCATACAATGCATTACCACCACCACACGAGGCTTTACTGGAGGGAACAAAACAGCAAGAAAAGATGGAATATCAGGTTTGTGTAGCTGATACGAATGTCCTCAAGAGACATGTGGAAAAAATAATCCAAAATCAATTTATAGGAAAGGTTTCTCAGTAGAATATTCTGTAATAAGTATGCAATAATAAATCTGAGAAGTTGATTTGTAGTACAAAAGCATTTTTAACGTAATATATATGTCTGTTAACTTTTGAAAATTCAGTGGCCTAATCTCAGACTGATCATATCTACATTGTACCTTAATCTAAAAATGACAAGCACTAGCATAGTGAATGAGACCTTTGCTATCATACTTTGCACTTAAAAGAATTTCACCAGTTTTTACTCCCTAACCCTGTTTTCCAAGAGCACAAAATATCTGGTATTCAATTTGATAATTAAAAATGTTTAAGCGCAGTTGTTAAGTACTGTAGCAGAAACCATTTACTATTTCCCTATTGACCAGAAGATGAATTTACTTCTCAAAACAACTAATTTGTATGGAGGAAATAGTAAAGTCAGTTAAGATTAGAGCTAGTGTTTTTAACTCTTCAAACTCCATTCTGAACTACAATTAATTATGTGTTCCCCACATTGTCCAAATTAGGTAAGTGTCCTGTCTCTTATTTTTGGATGCATATAGTTAGGATGACAGTTTAAAAATCAAGACAATATTTAAATACAGAATATAACAGTCAAAACTGCTTAGTAGTGCACTCAGAAATAAAACCACCTATTTCAAAAGGAAAGCTTTCCAAAATTGAGAGTATCTTAATAAAAGCATACAAGTACAGTAGTTGCAGACAGCACCTCCTGTATTTGAAGTCCATTCCTATATAACTTGTCGAGTACCTGTCTTTTTATTTGGGAACTTAAGTTCACACAAAGCAATGTATGTGTTACTCATTAAATTAATAATGATTTAAAGTGTAATTTATATCTGTGAATTTACTGGATGTTTTATTTCTGAATTAAAGATTGTCACTAATGGGAAGGACTCATTAGTGTAATAGGCTACTGTCAACCACAAGGTGGCATTCCTAACAATTTGTCGCTGCTGATAACAATCTTCATTTTCTGGGAGAGCTGTATGAAGAAACAATGCAATGATGAAAATATCTTAATAGTTTTAATAAGGAACAGGGTTTTTTTTAGAAAATTTAAACCAGTCATATGTTAATATTAAATTTCTGGCTTAGCTTTTAATGTTCTAAAGCAGTAAAATGGAAAAACAGAAGCAGTTATAAGAAAATAATGTTGAAAAAATAAAAGTTCTAAACATGTTTATGTACTTTATCATTTAAGGCTCTTTCAGTGGATGATATGTCTAGAAAATGAATCTAAATGGGAGGGACTGTGTTTTTAAAAAGATTATTTTTGCCCTCAGGAACTAATAGTTATTCTAAGAGAACACAAATCATACGGACAACACAAAAGAGTTATTGCAAGATAGGGTGTAAGTGAAAAGTGATATAGGTTAGTGCTGGGAAACTTACAAGGATTACTATGGAATGACCCGAAGATAATTCACAAAGGACAGTGATCTTCAGGTGAGGCTTGAAGAATGGGGAGATTTTTTAGGATAAAGGAAGGGGGAAAACATTGTAGGGAGATGCCAGGGTAGCAGGGGAGGTGAAATGCTGCAGCCCGCCTGCATTTGTGATGGGTTCATTCTCTTTGTTGTCCAAATGGTCAGTCTGTGTCTTGTTTTCTCAGAGCCAATTCGGTTTTCCCCTCAGCAAATAGCCTTGCCCCATTGGAGAGGATCGAGTTACTGGTTCGCTTACTTCCCCAAGTGTATAAATCTGCACCGCAAGCATTGTATCCTCTTTGAATTAGGCAGTATGTCTTTCGTAGGCCGTGCATCCTATTCCCTTTAACCAACTCAACTTTACCTCCTCTCCTGTCCAACTTTTCCCTGCCAATGGGTTTTCCTTTTTTGTGGCATTTGGATGCTGTCTTCATAGTTCAGAAAGCATAAAGAGCAAAAACCTTTCTGAACACCCCCATCTTTCCCTGTCTATGCTCCAGTCAAGATTAAACTATATGAAGACTTGTCTACCTATATGTTTTCCACTTTCTTATTGCATGTACACTTTAAGTTGAATACTAAATACCTAAGTGCTCACCACCTCCTGAGTGGTAAAGAATAGACTGTCGCTCAGGCATTTGGTTCCTGCTGTGGTTCTTCTGTGATTACACTAGCTTGTCTCCACTAGAGATAACCATTATTGTGAATTTTCTATTAATCATTCCCTTTTTAGATTTTGAATTTTATATAAATGGAATCATATGGTATGGTTCCATGACTTATTT
Source organism: Hydrochoerus hydrochaeris (assembly GCA_004027455.1). Lineage (NCBI taxonomy): Eukaryota > Metazoa > Chordata > Mammalia > Rodentia > Hydrochaeridae > Hydrochoerus > Hydrochoerus hydrochaeris. The sequence goes on from PVLA01010829.1 coordinate 31,085, forward strand.
CTTTTGTGCAGAAACTTTAAAATGATGTCAGCCAGATGAATTAAGCCATGTTTCATTGATTGTATTAATACTGTGTAAGTATCTCAATGTACCCATTTACCAGATAGTGGATATTTAATTTTTATCTGTACTTGTATCTAATAGATTGTAAAATATGTGTGGCAAGTCAGTGAATATGGACTTTGATTCATGGGATTCTGATAAAGTTTTCATATCTTCATATTAAAAATGTGGGTTTATGAAATGAAAAGACCAATTTTTTATAATTTCTAATTTTTTGTCATTGAAATTATTTTACAGTATAAATATTTTAAGTTTGTAAGATTTTTGAGTAGCAAATAAGGTTTTAAAGTTATAATTTTGGAAATCACCATGTTCGAAGTAGAGTTAAAAAGACTTACCGCTTTGTGTGACACTTTAGAATTGAATAGCAATTCACTTTGAGAAACAACCATGGGTAACATACATTGTTTCTCCCATTAAATGACTACAAACACTTTATAATTCATACTACTTAGTTAAAAAAAAAAAAAGAAGAAGAAAAGAATAGAAAAAGCAGCCGTAATACACATCCAAACCCAAAGCGACTGCTTTTCATGTGTGCATCAACCCTTGGGAGCAACACTGCGCAGGTTTTGTCCTCATCCATGAACATGAGTCAAATGCACGAGGAAACACTTCTGGGCACTTCAGCTGGTAAAATTAGGTTCACATCTTTGAAACTTTAAAAACAAGTAGTCGTCTTTAAAAAGAAGGTCTTCTGACCCACAGCAAAGCCAAGAAAGTTGCCAGTGTCATGGAAAAGGCACATCGCAAAGATGGAAGTGAAACAAAAGCTGTTTTGATGAGAGCCCACATCAGGAACGTGGTATTGCTCTCCATAGAAAGATGCCTTAGCAAATTAGCTGTCTTTGTTTTTAAGTTCAATGTTCTATCTGTTTCTGAATTAAGATTTTTGTCATCTAATTGGTACTAGAAATTACTTTGAGAAGCCACTCCACTGGAGTCTTATATGCTACTTAAGCCACTGAAGTCTGTTGAGACTTTAATGTCCTATAAAATGCAGGGTTGTAAATGGCAGGTAAACAATTTTGCAAATATTAGAGGAGTTTATAATTTTAAGTTGATTCATAGTGGATTTTTGTTTTAGTGAAAAATTCTTATATTGAGGAATATTCCTAAAACAAAACAGTTTAATACCTTATGAGAGTAAACAAAATCTCATGAGGGTTTTTGTTTTGTTTTTAAAGCATGTATTTTATTGCTATTTTTCAAAATGAGAACTTCAAAGTAGATATATGAGCTCAAGAGAAATGACTGAGATAAGAAAGTGTCTCTAGGAAACATTTTGAACAATTAGGAGAAGTTAAATAAACTGAACTATTTTTGGTGTTCTTGAGTTAAGGCACAAATATCAATGTGCTGATTTTTTTTGTTGTTTTTTTTGAGACAGGGCCTTGCTCTGTAATTCAGACTGGCTTGAATTTACTCTATACCAGGCTGGATTCGAACTCATGGCAGTCCTCCTGCCTCAGACTCTCGAGTGTTGGCATTATAGGTGTGTGCCCCTGTACCTGGCGCAGTGTGCTAATTTTTAATGAATAATTTTCTTTCAGTTTAAATTAGGCTTATATTCATGATGACCTTAAAATTTAGCTTGCAACTATCACCAGTGTAGTATTTTTGCCTGAAGCCATGTAAAAAAAACACTATTAGAAGCATCCTTGGTAGCATATAGCCCATGTTTGCAATTCATGTACAATATATCATTTTTCCTTCATCAATCTCAAAAGTGAATTGACTTATTTTTCTTATCTAACTTTAGTGACAGTGTCTGTAAGATAGTGTTGATTATAATCGTAGAAAAATGGGTAAATAAGCTGGTCTTAGGTTCAGTAGACTTGGGTGGTGGGGTGAGATTAGCTGGTACTAAAAGGAAGTCTTTGATATTCATAGAATAGGTGGATATAAGAACTCGTGTATGACCTCTATTTTGAGGAAGAAATGACTTCTTAAATTTACTACTATAGGAAACAGTATAGTGTTTAAGTGTTTATTGAAAGATTTTATTCCTTACACAAACTGGGTCTTTTCTGGATAGTCTGTATCCTGTTTTTATATTGTGCAGTAGATGGGTAATACTTAAATTTTGCTCCATTCTTTTAGAGTGTACAGTTCAGCACTGTTGATTTTATTCATGTTGCTGAGCAGTCCAGAGCTCATTTGTCAAGCTGGAACTGCACCCATTAAAAAACTTCCCATTCCTGCTGTTCCCAGCCCCGGCCACCACCGTTCTGCTTTCCATTCTGTGGGTTTACAAGTAGAATCTCAGTGTTTACCTTTCTGTGACTGATTCATTTAACACCATTGTGTCCACTAGGTTCATGCATGTTACAGTATGTTTGTTTATCCACCTATGGAATTTGAGTTGCTTCCACATTTTGGTTACAGTAGATAATACTGCTATGTACACTGTTATACCAATACATACTCTCAAGACCCTGCTTTCCATTTTCTTGGTTATATATCCTATATGGAGTTGTTGAGTCATTCTGCAATTCTGTTGATTTGACAAATTCTTCCCAAGCTTTCTGCCAGATGAACAGGTGTTAACAATTCTAAATTCATAAGTAATATAGCAATTTTATCTTTTACTGAAAAATTTCCTCTTGGAGTCCTCTGTGCCATTCTAAGGCATTATTATATAATACAAAGTTTCTGACTACAGAAGACTTAGAAGTGCATGGCCTGAATTGCATTTACTTAATATGTATACATGTTAATCTAACTACATACATATCTAGAGATGAATATGTAACTAGATATGCATGCATATATACACTTAAAATGAATAAGCAGATAGTCAAATATGTTAGGAAAAGAATTAGTAAGTCCAAATAAAAATTTAAGACCAAGGGAAAATACCAAATAACATCACTGAAGTACATCATCAGAGCTGTCACTTGTCTATGGATATAAGAGGCAAAAACTGGAAATATTCTATGAAAATGTTGACTAAAATTTGTAGAAGTATAATTTGTAATATTGTGTTATACTTTATATCAAAATTTATGTATTCACATAAACTTTTTAAAGAGAGCCACTTGTAGTGTGCTGAATATGTGGTAAATGCCTAATCTTAACCATTCTAAAATCTGGAAAATGTTGGATTCTAAAATACATTTATTCAATACATTCAGATCAGGGATTGGGAACTGATTCATTTTAGCATAACAAGATCTTCTAATATTTAATGGAAAATATGTGAGAGGAAATAATACTTTTCATTTTAATTGGTCATTAAGATGATCCAGCTTTCCAATTTAACAAAATTTAAGATTATTTTTGTTTTGAATTTTACAAAGCTCAGGACAAGTAGCCAAAATTTTAAAAAATAATTTTACTTGCTCTTGGTATTACTTTTTTTCTGGAACTATTTCTCTAATTTTCTTGAGATTTTAAACATAATTGGTTGACATAGTATTTAAACAACTGCCAAAATCAACATGAGTAATTACCTGAATATACACCACTTACAAATTCCACATGTAAAGTTCTTTGTCAAAATGTATTACAATTCTAAAAGATCCTAATAGACTTTTATTTTCATAAAATTTGTATATTTTCCAGAAAAAGCTGTCAGTTCAAAAGATACCCCCTTACCCATTAAATACTTTAATATGCTATGAAAAAAACAACATCTTTTGAGAAAAATTGAGTATAACAATATTCTGCTTACAACAAAAAGAAAATACTAGTTTAAATCAGATCAAGAGTGTAAAATTCTACTCACCAAAAGCAGTACCAACCAAGCTGAAATTTTAGGGAGAAAACAAAGCTCAACGAACCTTTAAAATTTGCAGGTCACGTCAAAAAAGGCTAAAAAACCTAAGACCTTTATAATTTTGAAAATTATTACACATTTTGTGATTTTTCCAAGAACTCAGATGGTAGATGTAGCAAATAAGAGGTTTAGAAATTAATTTTTTTCTATGTACATAGTTGATCAAATGTAAGGTCCTGTTTCCTGCTAATTATAAGAAAAGAATACACAAACTAGAATTTAAGTTTATTGACCTATAATAGTTTATAAACTTTACTAACAGCTACAGATTTGTCCTTCATTTCTACAAAACAGTGTCTAAGAAAAGCCATGCAGTCAGTAATACATGTGAAGTCAAACCAAAGAGAGAAGGATAATGTTAGGGGCTTTCCCACTCACATTGATCCATACCTATTCCATAATAAAGAATGGACAAAATCTTAGTGGAAAAAAATCTTACTTCTTTGACTCAACATCATTCTGAGCAACACCAGATAAACACTGTTAAATCTTCACATTTGGGTGATCACTCACTACATGATTATACATTTTGGCTGAAAATTTTGAAATTTGTTGCAACATGAGTCATAGCCTTGGTCCTTGGAAAGCTTATGGAGAACTTAGACAAGTAATTCAATTTATAGTCTAGTGCAATAATTATGACCCAGACCAGACAGAAGAATAATATGGCTTTTGAAAACTAATTGAATACTCTAGCCCCTTCAAAGAGCTGTTCTTTAGTATTTGTTTCCATCTTTGAAGAGAGATCACACTTCTTCATAGAGCTCTGTTCTACAAACAGTGCTAGGAAGAGTGGGAAGGACATCTGCTACAGCTTCTATCTAGATATTCTCCCAAAGCCTCATGTTCTCATAGGTGCAACTGGATCATGAGTGTTGTGGTACTGGATTAAGGGCATGATAACTAGATTAGTCTACTGATTGGTTTAGCAGAGTTTGGATGATGGGAAGGCCATCCTTGGTGTAGGTAGTGTCAGTCAATAGCTTCTAGCCTGAATGGAATAAAAAGGGAAAAGTCCTGCTCCATTTTTCTGCCTGCCTTGACATGGACTGTTTCTCCACAGCTATGCCCCTCTGCCATGCTGTCCTGCCTTGGAATCAGCTATGGACTGAAACCTCTACAAGCTGTAAACTAAAATAAACCTCCTCTAACTTCTGGGTGTTGGATATTTTGTCCCTGTAAAGAGAAAGTAAATAATACCTCAGGCAGTTGTCTCCTAAGCCAACTCTTGTATCTAGCAAAAAAAGACCAGAGAAACAACCAAACTTAACCCTTTTGAAAGGAAGTTTAGAGTTAATTTATAATTTTAATATTCCCATGTGATTTTAACCTTTTCATTCCTAGAAGTTTGTCCTGATAGTCCCTCTGTCAGCAGTGTTCCTAATAATATTTTTGTTGTTGAGGATTGTTGTCCTGAACATTTGCCTGACTGATGCTTCTCTAATCCATTTCTAGTTATAATAATCTTTTACACTTGAGGCTGTGGGGTGGGACCCAACAAGAGAGACATCAATATCATACTCAGGGATTAAAGAAGGTATTCTAGAGGAAGTGATCACATACATAGGAGCCAAAATTTAGAGTCAAGAGACAGTTCCATAGGCTAATTGGTGGCCAGAAGGAACAGCATAAAGTAGTACATATTGTTTAGTTTGCCTGTATCTGTGTGGGATTGTGAAGATGAAACTAGAAAATCAAGGAGGGCCCCTGAATTTACACCTTTGTCAAAGCTATGAAATATCACTGAAGAATTTTATGTGGGATACTATTAGATCATGCTAGCTACTGAATGGGGATGAAGGAATTAGATCCATGAGCCAGAGAGCAATCATGAGGCCAGAGCAAGGACTGAAGTGGAATGAGAAATAAGTGGGTGGGTTCAAGAAATATTGAGGCTGTAGCTTTAGAGGATTTTTGTGAAAAATAAGATGAGCAGAGAGGAAGATTCTGCCTCAGAAACATTCATGGATAATCTCACCACAAAATACAGGAGGAAATGTAAAAATTTGTTACATCAAATGTAAAATTTGATGAAGAATACGGTAGGGAGGACATCTTAGTTACTTTTTTCTTGTTAGGCAATATATTCACACAAAGGGTGAAAGATTTATTTAGATCACAGCTTGTAGAAGTTTCAATCCATAATTGGCTGTCTCCAGGCAAGGCAGGGCAGACAGGTATTACAGAAGAGGAAGAGTTCATGGCAGGCAAAAGGTAGAAAGCAACAAAGGGATGACCCAAGCCCTTTCTATATCTTATATCTTATTTACGCTACTCAGGGCAGGTAGCACTCAAATCCTTACTCCTAGCACCCTTGATCCTAGTATTGCACCATGAATCAATCCCAGTGTCACATATTCTATATCCATCCACCTCTGAAAAAGCCCCCCCATATGACTATATGAGGCTTGGGGGGCACCTAGCCGCAAGCCATAATATTCTACCCTTGGCCCTTCAAACATTCATGCACATCCCTTTATGCCAAAAGCACACTGTCCATCTCAAGAGCTGTCAAAGTCCTAATGGTTTTAAAATTTCTAAAAAGTCCAAGTACAAAGTCTCTTCTGAGGTTTTGGGCAAACTCTTGGTTGCAAGCCTCTGCATGAATGAAAAGAATGTTTAACACTTTCAATATTCGATGGCTCAAGATAGACATTTCTAGTCCAAAAGTTGCAAATGGGGTACAAAAGAATGGAACCAAGTAAGTCCAAAATCCATCAGGACAAACATTAAGTCCTATAGTTCCATGTGCAGCATCAGGCAATCTGTGGCAGAATGTGAACTCCAAAAGAGTTGCGTGACTCTGTCCCTATGGCATTTCCAGTGGGTCTGCTCTGCTCCCTCCTTGCAGTTTTCCTCAGATGATCCACGTTTCTGGCTTTTCTAAAGTTCTAGGGTCTCCGCTGTACCTTTGGCTTCACACTCACAGCTTCACACACTGCCCTCTCAGGGTACACCGCCTGCCCTCCCAGGCCTTTTTCTGAAATCTGAGTGTAATCCTTCCTGATCCTACGACTCTTGCACTCTGCACACACCTAAAACCAGCAACATGTGGGTGATTCCAAGATCTGCCACCAACTGGAATAGTAGCCTGGTTTCCTTCCTTTTTGGTTGTAGGAATCAAATGCCTGGATCACTGAGTTCACTAAACCCAATCACAAGGAACACCTTCCCTAGGTCACTGCCATTCTGGAACATGGTGTTCTGAGTCTACCTTCCCTAAGCAAAGTCTTTCACTTTTGAAATCTTAAGGTTGCAAAGGATAGAGTCTTGATGATTTTTGCGATGTCCTCTGGCCATCTTTTCTATTGTCTTCTTCTGAAATACTTGGCTTTTTCTTACTAGTGCTTTCAGCAACCAGTTTGTCCCCTGTTCTATCTTTGCAGGGTACAACTTTATTGGAAGTTTCTTTCTGGCCAAACTAAATGAATCATTATTCTGGGCTCTTTGCTCTTGATTCTCAACATAAATATGGCTAAAACCCACAAAAATTCACCATGCCTTTACCTCTACATTAGATTGTCTTGAAATTTCTCATACAAGATTAGTCTTCCACCCTTACTTTTAGTCTCAGGTAAAATCTCTGGACATGAGCAAAATGCAAATGTTCTGCCAAGATGCTACCCACATTTTCTGGAGTCCAGTAGCCAGTGTGGTCCTTCTTTCCAGAAGAAATCTCCCAAGCCTGGTCTTTACAGGTAAAATTTCTATCAGTCTTCTGGTCTTCTGAGTGCTGACCAGAATATCTCATCAAGTACCACCTAAGGTATTTCTACTCTACTTGTTCAGCCATCGTTGCCAAACCTTTCCAAACTCTTCCTACAAGCCATTCCCAAAGGCTCCTGAACCATACAGTCTAGTACAGTCACAGTTATAACTCTATTTCTGGTACCAAATTCTGTCTTAGTTACTTTTCTCTCATTGCTGAGACAAAATACTTAACACCCAAAGTTAAAGGGCAAAAGACTTAATTAGCTCACAGTTTGTAGAGGTTTCAGTCCATAATTGACAGGCTCCAAGGCAAGGTGACATAGCAGAAAGACATCACAGAGGAAAAACAGTTCAGGGCAGGCAGAAGATAGCAAACAACAAAGAGACGGCCAGAGCCTTTTCTACCCAATATATATTATTCAGGCAACTCAGGGCGAGTAGAACTCACATGCTTACTCCTAGTGTCCTTGATAGTAGCATTGCACCATAAGTCAGAAGAGATATTGTTTCTCATGTTTAATTATTTAACATTTAATTTTTCTTTTCATCACAGGGTTGCAAACTCTTTTCAAGAAATAGAAAATAACGTGACTCAATTACTAATGAAAGATTACTGAAGATTTAAGAGAATTTTTACTGCCAAACAAATGAATTTCTAGTTTTGGCTCTAACTTCTGAAACTGTCTTGCTAATCTTGTCTTGTTATATTTTACTAAAACTGATTTCCTAAATCCTGATCATCTCCTTATCAACAGTTTAAAGATGCAATTCAAGATTTACTTCACTTTATTATTCCCTGAGCAATCACTGTACTGTTCATTTTAGCTAGAGTTTATATGCTGTTTACAACTTCTCTATGATTAACTTGCTAAAATCCTGAATTTCTTTCTGATGAATAGCTATCATTTTGACAATTTAATAAGTTTCTTTTAAAAGTTCAAATTTCTTGTTACCAGCTAGTGTCAAGATGTTATTGTCTAAAGGGTAAATTGTTAGTTAACTGACTTCTTGGTATACTTCATTCTCATAACTGCAGTAAAATAGATCTCATGATAGATTATTGAATTTTAAGCTTTTGGGGAAGACTTGAAACATTTTTACTTATACTCACTTTCTAAGCTAAATGATATGATATTCAAATTTTCTATGGACAGCTTTTTCTTCAGTATCAACTCCCTGCATTTTGTGTGTGTGTGTGTTTAAATAGGATAAGTATCACAGGAAAGTAAGTTAAAAAGAGCCTTTATTTTACTTTTTGGTGATTAGTAAAAAATGATGAGAGCTGTTGAAAAATTTCCCATAAAGTTTACGCTTCCACCAGATCTGGAAGAGTATTCTGTTTCCATTGCCTTACAGTGTTATAGTACTGACTGTACCTGTATGTGTGATACCCGCTTACTACTGATGACAATACATGAATTATACATCACACACTCATTTAACTCTTAGGAGGCATAAAACTAAGGCTTAGGTGGGTATGAAGGTGCTCACTGATGGCACCTTTCTCATCTGAACAGATTTCTGTTCCTTAACTTATAAAACTGATACATTACTTATAAAGGGGATTTGATAAAATAACATATACACATAATTGTAAGGAGACATTTAAAAGAGTACATCATGTTTTTCTTATGGGTGCTGCTACTATCTTAAGTTTTGAGAAAACTTAGGAGAGTAGTGATCTCAACAACAGTTTCCTTTTCAGGAATGATTTTAAGGTAATCAAGAAGAATCTCTATGACCTTCTGTAAGGTGGTTCTGTGAAATTAACAACAGTTATCAACACAAGTAGAAAGGAAGAGTATGATTTTAAATGTACATTTATGTTTCAAATTATTTTTATAGTTACTGAATGGTATCTGCTTCCCATACTGTCAAATATGTGGAATGATCTGGAAGGTACAGTGAGTTATTTAAATAGGTATGTATATATTGACAGTTGCTAAGATCTCTTTGATAATTTGTTTGCATATAGCGATGTCTCTACAATGAGCTTAAAATTTTTATTGCCATGAATTATGATAGTCATTTTAGCAGAATATTGCTTTTAATTATTTACTCATATTGTAGATTTTCAGATATACCTTTGTGAAATGAATTTAAGGCCATATTGCAACTTTAAGTTGCTTTAAAATGCTTTAAAGATTTTTTCCTGTGATAGGATCTTAGTGACTGATACCTGGTTGTAAAGGGAATTCATTACGCTTTGCTTGAGTATCCCAATTCAGTCTTTTTTACAGGGACAGTTTTGCTTTTTACTCTCATTCAGAATGGTCACTACTAGTCTTATGTGCTTATTCTCTAGCTACATGCACTATACAAATTTTTGTCAAGGTTTTAACTGAAAGGTTTCTGTCACCTATTGCTGTGTAAATGTTGATTAGCTTTTTGTTACTGTTACAGATACAGAAGCTAATGAATTTATAAAGAGAAAAGATTTATTTTGGTTCACAGTTTCAGAGGTTTCAGTCCATGGTCAGCTGACCCTATTACTTCAAGTCCACGGCAAAGCAGCTTATCATGGTGACAAGCATATGATTAGCAAAGCACTCACTTTATGCCTGGGAATCAAGGTAGAGAGAGAGGTAGAGACCAAGGTCCCACAATCCCCTTTGGGGACATGACCCAGTGACTAAGAGACCTCCCAGTAGGCCATATGTCTTAAAGTTTCCACTGTCTCCCAATAGCATCGAGTTGGAAAGTAAGCCATGGTCCTTGGTGGAATACATTGTGGATCCAAAGTTTAACAATAAGAAACATTACAAAATTTGGTGGTTTAAAAAAAACCACCATTTCTTGATGACCCTGCGGATCAGGAATTCAGGCAGAAGTCAGTGGAGATGATTTGTCTTTGGTCCAAGTAACATTGGAAAGCTCAAATCTGGGCCTTGGTACTGTCTTTAGGTGTATGGTGTATGCCTCCTTCTCCATGTGTCTTCTCTTTACATAGTCTTTCATCCTCCAGGGCCTTTCTCCTTATGTGACTTGTAGTATTTGTTGTTGTTTGTTTTCTTTTCTTCTCTCTCTCTCTCTCTCTCTCTCTCTCTCTCTCTCTCTCTGTCTCTCAACAGGGTTTCATTATGCAATTCATTCTGGCCTTGAATTCACTCAGTAGCTCAGATTGGCCTCAAACTTGAGGCAATCCTCCTGCCTCAGCCTCCCAAGTGCTGGGATTACAGGCTTGCAAGCTTGAGCCACCACACCTGGCTTCATGTGACTTCTTTTTCCAATAGGACAGATAGTTTTTCTATGGCTAGATTAAAAAACAAACACAATTTTTAAGACAGCTTAAGAAATGGTGCAAGCCAGAATATCACTTCTACTATACTCTGTTAGGCAAAGCTTGTCACAAGATCAGCTAGACTGAAGGTGTGGGGAAATAGATTTTGCTTACTGATGGGCAGAATAATGAAGTAATATGACAAAGGAGTGTGGACCCAGGAAGTCTTGAGTCATTGGGATAATTTTAAACACTTTAGTGAAGTTATATTCAATGGTTTTTTCAGGAGAAATTCACTGAAATTAAGAAGACGTGACTTCTTGGTCATGATTTGAGAATTTTAACACTAAGGTGAACTAATACGAAAATAATGGTAATGTCTGAACATATTAGCAGTTTCACCATTTGTGCTTTCTTCCTTAGACAAGGTTTGGACACTGTCATTTTTACCTTAGTGAGAACTTGCTGTGTTTGTGTTTAGAAAATATATCTGTTCATGCATTTTAAAAATCTACTTTTAAAATTTAACAAGATTGTAGGCATCCTTCTGTGTCAATAAATATGAATGTAATTTTAAATGGCTGCAGAGTAATTTATATAAACATACAAGACATTATTTAATCCCTCCCCTACCAATAATATATACTTACTTTACTTGTTCTACTTTTAACAACACTGTAATGAATATCCTTATGCATGCATTTTAAGGCTTAACAATCATGTATGTATAATGAATTCCTAGAAGCTGAATTCTGAGGTAAAGAGTAAAAACATTTAAATTCTTTGGTGCTGTTGTTCAGGAAAAAAAGTTGTTCCCAGTCTTCTGGTTTGCATGGTTTTGATGAGAAAGAGTAGTCACTCAGATCATTACTTCCAGATACAACATGTATTTTTATTCCCAGCTGTTTTCATAGTTTGTTTGGCGTTTACAATTTTCAGCAGTTGAATGACATGTCTAGCCATGGCTTTCTTTCCATTGGTCTTTTTTGGATTTTGTCACATTTTGTTAATATGTAGGTTTATGCTTTATAAAATTTGGTAAGTTTTTGGCTATTCTTCAGTGTTTTTATGTCCTAGTCTCTTTATCTTTCTGGAATTCCAGTTACATAAATGTTAGACATTTTTATATGTCACATAGATCCAGAGGCTTTGTTATTTTTTCTCAGCTCTGTTTTTATAGATTTTTGCCTCTTTTCACATTATATAGTTTTCACTGACTTACTGAAAATTTTACTGATTTATTCCTATGACATATCCGTGTTTTTTCAGAGCTTATCCAGTGATTTTCTTATAGCAGTTACTATATTTTTCAGTCCTAACCTTCCATGTGGTTCCTTTCATTGTGTTGGTTCTGCTATGTTTCCCTCTCTCCCCTCTCTCCCCTGAATGAGGTTTCCGGTTTTTGGAGGGGCCATCTACAAGGTAACTGCTCTGTACTATTAAAAAATAAACTATGGAATTATTCCTGATTCCAGATTAAAGGAGATAACAGAGACAACTAAATGTAATCTGTGATCCTGGACCTGAGGGGCTTTTTTTTTTTTTTTTTTAAATGAAAAGAGCATTAATTGTGTTGACTGATAAAATCTGAATGTTTAGAGTTTAGGTAAAATACTATATATCAAGGTTAATTTTTTGAGTGTGCTAATTGTGATATGATTATGTGAGAGAAAGCCCTGATTATTAGGAAACACACTGAAGTTTCAATTTTAATTAATTATACTTTCCTATGTGTTTACCATGTTTAGTGTTCTTTTTCTTCAGGTTTACTCTAAATTGACATGCACAATATATTTTTTAGTAATAAAGTGCGTCATTTCTGCAGGTTACTCTGAGATGTTTCAGAAAACAAATTGATGGAGGGAGAAGCAGAAAAGGGGGAAGAAGGAGAGAGGGATCAAGGGGGAGAGGAGAGAGAAAATATGAGAGAATATGAGGGGGAAAGTTAATGTCCTCTGGGGGCTCTAAATGAAGAGTATATTAAAAGTTCCACATAATTTTTTAAAATTAGTTTAATTTCCTTCAAAATATATAGTTATAAAAATATATAGTTATTTATACAAAGCTTCAAAATCATGAAAATTAAGAAATCACCCCAAAACTGTTGAGGATGTAGAGCACTAAAGAAATATAAATGCATTGTATCATCTGGGCTTATTTCTGAGCCTGTTCAGGACAATATAAAGACAACAAATGAAATCTGAGAATGTTTGGATTAGATGGTAGTCATGTGTCACTGCTAATTTCTGATTTTGAATGTTGTGTTACTTTTATATATTGGAGTATTATTTCTCAGAAATATATATTGATGTATTAAGGCATAAGAAGGCACCAAAATAAAATGTAGAAATTTTTAAAAAATCACTAATAATTCCAAAAATTTAAGTATTGCTCCCTTTTTCTGTATATTTATTTTTTTATGTAACAAAGGAATCAAGACTTTTAGTCAATGATAAAACACTTTTTTCTCTGGAATTTCTGAAAGCCACTGAAATAATAAAATATAACAAAGCAAATTTAACATATCATTATTTATACATGTTTTTATATAATTGAATGACCTATCCTTCACCTAACTTTGTTTTTATGATAAGATTTCTATTCCTTGCCATGTTATGAAGAAATCAAGATAAGGATATCATATTAACACAATGATTTTTGAAATGTAGGTTGTAGTAGTAGTTAGAAAAATGATATGAGTTATTTTTGCAAAAGGAGACTCTACAAGGAAATACATAAATTCAGATATTTGGGGAATATAATACAGTAACAAAATTATAAACATCAGTGAGATTTCTGATCAATTAACTTCATTATATAAATAAAATATAGGAATTGTTTAAATCAGTCTGGTTTGATTTACAATTGATGAAAATTAAAATTTTCTCATTATCTTTTTGTCAACAGTAAAAGAATTAAAACAATAAACAATGCAAGAGTATGTAGAATAACACTTAAATGCTGTGGGTGGGGGTATTAATATAATTCAGTCTGGTTATTTTATTTTCTCCACAGAGGAAATGAGCTATCTCCTGGTTGAATAATCGGAATGGTACTAGAAGTCATATCTTTGCAAAGCCAAAATAATTTATTAAAAGCTTATGTATATTCCATCAAATTCAGAATTAATCTCAGCAGCAAGAATTCATGAGCAATAGTACTTTTAGGCTTTTGATAAGAGCCTCATGTCAATCATTAGACAATTGCGTCCATTCTCTTGTGTGGGTGGTAAACTCTAACTCCATAAGCCTATTTTTTTTCTTGCATCTGATAATCTCTATGTTATACTTTGGCTCTCGAATACCCTCTAAAGGCCCGTGCTTTAATGCTTGTTCCTGAGGTGGTACTATTGGGTGAAAGTGGAACTTTTGAATGGCAGGACTTAGTAGAAGACCTTTGGATCACTGGGATCATGTCCATGGTTGGCACTGTAGGACCTTGGCCTCTTTCTTTTCCTCTGCTTTGCTTTCTGGCTATGAGTTGGGAAGTTTGTTCCTTCATATACTCCTGCCATCATATGCTACCTCTTCACAGGCCTAAAACAATATTGCCAATTTTCATAGGCTTAAATTTCCCAACTATAAGTCAAAATAAGCCTTTTTATCTTTTTAAAAAGTTAGTTATCTATCTTGTTTTATATATATATATATATATATATAATCACCTCTATTAGAATAATGGAAAAGTAACACATTCTAGTATCATAGAAGTGAAAGACCTTACCTATATGCTTTATACAGGCAGCTGTATACTTAGCATATTGGCATCCAAGAACAGTACTGCCTCCAACACCATCTGTGAGATCTTTGGAAAGTTACTCAATCTTGTTATGCCTTAGTTTCTTCATTGAGAAAACATATGGATAAAAATAACTGCCTTACTGGGTTGTGAAAATGACATAAGATCAAACATATAAAGTATTGCAACTCTTTGCTTTCTGAAAAAATAGAAAAATTCTTTTATAGAATGAGTCTGATAAAATAGTAAAGTCTCACTATAACTTTCCGTGAACAGATTGACTGTTATCAAATTCTGCTCAGTTATAGCTTAGCCAGAGTTTATTTATTAAATGGTCCAAAGGATTTTGTTGAAAAGTTACTATATGTATTTATTTGAAAGTTATTTCTATATGTTACTTTTCATCTCCTAAAAATTCCAAAATATTAGTAGAAACTATTTTATTTATGTGGAAAAAAAAGAAAATTTGCAAGCTATATTTTGGTTTGGGCCAAACCAGTAGACTTACTTTGCTTTTTAACTAATAAAATTTTTTTCAGTAACACTCAGAATAATTGGCTTTGAAACTTCTGGCATGTTATGTATTGTCTACCCAAATTCTTATGGTTCAGAGAACAGAAAGACCCAGTTTTTCCTCTTAAAAATTTAATCCAATGTAAACACAAATTTTCAAGGTTTGTTCAGGGATGCTAATTACTCTCTTAAATTTTTCCATGATGAAGCTATTACTGGATGTAAGCAGCAGGATTAAACCTCAGGAGCATGTGAGGCCAATGGAAAGTGCTTCATTGTCTCTGTTTTTTTCTGGGTCATTCAGTATTTGATTATCCAGACTAATTGTGGGCCGAGAAAGCATGAACAATTGAATTGTATAGACAAACTTTTGTGCCTTATTTTAGCTGAAGACTTCACCTTTTTTCTCAAAACCTTTTTCCAGGACAGTTAACAAGTAAAGTAGAATGCTCAGTTTTCTGCCCTTACTCTGTTTCTTCTGTCCTTTCAAAGAAGTATTCACAAAATGACAAAATGTCTCCCCCCAGATTTCTCATACCCTCTGCTATAGAAAAAATAGCAATATCTATAGTGAGAAAGGAAGCAGGGTTCTAGGAAATAATTCCTGAATAAGGTACACTTGCTTCTTCTTGAGCTTTTTGGTTATTAAAAGTGAGACAGACCTTGAGCTTGAGTTTGGCATGTGGCTTTTTCTTTTCTTGATCACTTTCCAACAGTCTTAGTCTATTTTCCCTCATGATGGACTTTTTTGGCATATCACAAGTAACAATGGAATAAACATTTAGCCAATGGTCTCAGCAGTTTCCTTAGCATATATACATAGAACAGAAGAAAAGCATATATAATGGAGTTGGTGAGACCTTATTTTAATTGGCTTTATTACCACAGAATGTTGTCCTGGCCACAGTTTTTTTGTTGTACTTTCTGCCTTTTGTCTCTGTTATCCCTTACATATAGTCTCAAAATCAAGACATTGTACCTCCCTTACCCCATCCACACCACAGAGAAAAACATACCCTACTGGTAGCACACACGGCTTCCCCACAGCTCCCCTGGAGATCTGTGGGAACAATTAAGAAAGTCCCACATCTGTGTCTGGTTCTCTCACAAAACCACAGGTCATGGAGTGCAAGCAAGCCAAGAAGTATTAGCAAGAAGACGAAGAAATGGAAAAACAAAACAAACAAACAAAAAAACCTTTCAATCAATAGAGGGAAAATAAGAAACACCTACAGTAACAATGTCAGCTTTGGGTTCAGGAACAGCCAAGAAAGGAATAGAGGACCAGAGCTGGAAGTCTGTCTCTATAGAGCCTTGAGAGTATATATGAGTTCAAGGCCATGATGTTTCCATGCATAAAAATGGCACAGAAGTCTTTTCAGTCATAGAAGGCAGACCGAGTTCTGCAGCTGAGCATTCTGAGGTGTGAAGGGACAGACAAAGTGTGAGCAGGTCCAGTCCCACATGCAGAACAATGAAGCAGGAAGGAAGACAATCCCAAGTCCCAGTCAGGGGCCTCACACCAAGCACAAGATACTGACGAGAAGCAGAGTGCTGCATAGACAATAGCCAAGCCAACAGCCAAAGTAAATTAGACTCATTTCATGAGCCATGGTCTCAGATTGTTATGCTAAGTTCTGATTTTATGACTCTTCAAGGGCTGTGATCAGACTAGGCTTTCATAACATGCTGGGAACCAAGCAGAGGCCAGGGTTTCTGCCAAAGTCATTCTTAGATGTCAGTGTCTTGTGGTGAGGTCTTTTTGTATGTCTCTGCTCCACAGATCTGAGATTTAGTGTAAGGGTAAAACAACTCTTGTTTCTTGAAAGTAGATACAGATCTGTGGGAGACAACTTGAGTGACTCCCCTTGAATGCAGAACAATTGCTGCAAGTTTGATTATATGGAGACTTATTTCCTTACACTGATATGTACAGACTGGCTATGGTATTTCCTTCTCTGCTTAACTGGCTCTAAGCATTGAAAATAAGGCTAGCTGAGGTACTGGTATGTGATCCCTAAAGCCATCAGACAGTCTCCTGTTTCCTAGCATAGTGCTCTCTCTAAAATATATAAGCACAGTGGGATAGTAAAGCTGGTCAGCTCCAGGAATGTCAACTGGGTGCAAGCCTCCAGGTAAAGAGGCTATGACTCCCCAGGGCACAAAAGTTTACATATCAGAAACTGAAGCAGGAGCTGGAGATTTAGCTCAGCAGCATAAGTACCTGCCTGGCAAGCACCAGGTCATGAGTTCAATCCCGGATACAAAAAAAAAAAAAAAGAAATTATACACAGAAACCGAAGCAACAGCCTCCTAAAACAATTCAGTTGCTACCTTAGTTGAATTATGCAAATTGATCCTTCTGCATATCCTTATCTCTGCATTTTGTAGAGATGCTTTTCTCCCCACCTGGCTAGCCAGCTCAAGTTATGTAATTCCCACCATCCTCACTGTCACTCATCCTTGAGCCACCCCCTTCTTCACAAGATAATAAATTCTGGGAGAGGCCTAGGACCAGGGCCTTTGTCCACACACCCTCACAGGGATTGGATCAGGACCTCTTGGCTACCCTTCACTTGGAATATGTCTTGGTGTCTTTACTCTCACCATGGATTGCATTGGAGATGGTAGATTAGAATTAGCTTGCTGGGATTCCAATAATGTCTCAATGGGATTGTAAATATACCTTTTTGGATTGCAAGGAAGACTAGAAAAGGGATTACAATATTTGGGCAACTGTACACAATATTTGGGATTACAATACAGATCAACTTGGAAAGATCCATTGTTTAGTAGAAAAAAGGAAATGAAGATTAAAAGGAAGGAGGAACAAGATATTCAATGCATATTGATATTCTAGGAGGTGATACATACAATGATTTAAGACTGGCTTTGGGGTCACAGGGCCTTTATGTAGGTGCCATTTCTACCATCTGCTTGCTGCGTGATTAGGGCAAGTGATCAGACATCTTAATGTCTCATCTGTAAAGTGATGAGAGGATTTATTATAAATTGCTTAGAAGAGTATCTTGCTCTGAACCAGTACTCAGTATTTTCCAGCAATTGTTCTGTTCTCTAGTGGTATATTTTTGTAGGTAGTTATTAATCACCAAGAATTTGTTAGTGGCTGGGAAATCAAAGTACATATAGTTTAGGAGGTGCTAATGGAACAGAATTTGTAGATAAGGATCTGTAAATCAAAACTTATGAAAGATAAAAAAATGTCAGTGAGTAATACAAGACAGCATGAGACAACATTTTACTTGTTAAGTTGTGGAAATACAGAGAGTAACAGCACCTTGGCAAGCGCAATAACAGGAACCATATCCCCATGAAAACCATGATTACAATGACAACAAGCAAGTGGGAATGGGAATCGGCAGAGGAGACAGTGAAACCCAGGGTTAGATATGTGGGTTTATGGAGAATGTCTTCAAGGGGATTTCTGCAAAACTAATGCTCTCCCTGAGCTCTGGACAAAATCTTAGAAATCTGCTTTATTGAAGAGTTACCATGACAATGAGAATTTGTTGGACCAAATTCCAAAACAGAAGAGACCCCAGAGAGATGAAGTCATCGGTGTCATTGTTGCCACCCAGTGCTTTCTGGTTGTAGAAACCACAGCTGAGAGACTGAGCAAAACTTTTGTCAGATACACAGAATGGGGAAACAAAACTTTGGAAAACAGGTCTACAGGAGGACATCTGGGGCTTTAAGGCCCTGGTAAATATCCACAGCTTTCAGTTAGGCCCCTCTATGTGAGTTTAGTTATTCACAGGCCTCAGTTCTTCCATAGAAATTTGGTAGAAATTTCAGCCTAATTTTATTTAGTTGCTTTTAAAAATGTAGTCAGAATTTTGATACCATTGAGTAAATTAATGTGGGGAGAATTGGCATTTTTAAAATTATAAATTGCCCTTCTCAAGAGCACAAAATGTATCTCCATTTATTCAGATCATTTTGGATGTCCTTTTTTACAGATTTCTCCTTAGACGTCGTGTTAGCTTTCCGTTGTGAGATAATAATCTTTAAGAGAGGAAAAGTTTCTGTATTAGCTCAGAGTTTGGGGGGTTACATTTCAGTCTGCTGTCGTTGCTTTTAGGTTTATGGCAAGGCAGTGTATGGTAAGAAGAGGTGAAAGAAACGTTCACTTTATAGGTGGAAGCAAAAGAGAAAGAGGGAAAGAAACTGGAGTCTCCAAAGCTCTTTCAGTGGCCTTCAGAGACCTAAAACTTTCCACTCTAGCCCCTACCTCTTGATGTCTCCATTGTCTTCTGGAAGGAATTGTGGGTTAAGGATCAAGCCTTTTAACGTATGGGCTTTTGGGTGACATTTATCCAGACCGTAGCAGAGATCTTAAAATTATGGATAGGTTAATCACTAGATGTTTCTCAGCTTTTGTTCGTACTCTAAATGGTAGCTTGGATACAGCTAGTGAGGCAGTTGGATATAACTAGTAGAAATAGCATAGTTTACTGTAATTTGATATTATGCCCAAAACCATTGCTGAACTTCCTTATTGAGTTAACTTTTCTAGGTGGATTATCATATCACCTGCAGATTATGGCCTTTTATATCCCTTATCTTGTATTTCTCTTTCTTCATAATGTTGGCTAGAATCTCCAGTAATGTTAATAGGGCCATTGATAGTGGGCACCCTTGTGATGTCAAAGAGAAGCAGCTTTAATATCTCCACTTAAGTTTGTTTTAAAGAGTTAGTAACTTTTGCCCACTTACACAGGATACCT
This sequence comes from Hydrochoerus hydrochaeris, assembly GCA_004027455.1. Taxonomy (NCBI): domain Eukaryota; kingdom Metazoa; phylum Chordata; class Mammalia; order Rodentia; family Hydrochaeridae; genus Hydrochoerus; species Hydrochoerus hydrochaeris. The sequence goes on from PVLA01010829.1 coordinate 50,859, forward strand.
AAGCCCAGATTAAAGTGGTCTATTATCATATATGTCCTCTTTTTTCTTTTATTATCTTTGCTTAAATGTATAGAATCCAGGTCATTATCTTGTCTAATATTTTCTTCAAGTAAGATTTTGATTCAATATAATCAATAACCTTGAGAAATATAGATACTGTCAAAGTATTTGTTGTGGATAATCCAATCACCAGTTCTATTTTTCATTGTGTATAGGCTGAATTTTATAGTCCCAAAGTTGGACTACAACACTAACACAGTTGGGTGTCTTCTTCATAAAGCTCTGTAAAATAAATAGTGAAAATAATTTCTTTGTGATCCATCTTCAGACTTTTCACTCTTACAGTCCCTGTGAAAAGGCTAAATGACTTGAATGGATTGCATAAATGACTAAACTCCCCTTTTCTCTGATTCATTCTTCCTTTCATCTGTCCTTCTTAAAAATAACTGTACCTATATGTAATCAATATCAGCTACATCTATCTCCTCACCCACATCTGTAACTGTTAAAGAAATACCATGAAGTAAATAAGATTTTTGAAAAATCATGAGATTAAAATGTTTAAATTCATTAATTGATAAAATGCAAATAATGATAATTATCTGTTTTTTAAATAGTTCAGTTCAAAGTTTTATTAACTTGTTACTGCACTGATATCATAAGAACTATAGGGAGGTAAAACATATTCAGGATTATGTTTTGTCCATATATGTGTGCTATGGAATAAGGACCAAGTGTATTATATGTTAAGAATTCTATCATTTTTACCCCTTTTTTCCAGTAAGATAAGAAACACAGACATTTATGTAGAATAAAACTAAATGGAGTTAATTCAATTTATCAAAAGACATGTGTATTTAAGTTTCACAAATGATACAAAAATTTCAATTAACATTAACCTAGGTGTCATCTTTGTACTGTTTAGTTGTGGTATCATAGACTTGTTTCCAATTCAATTTAAATTTCATACTTGCTTATAAGTAAGCAATAATGATTTATGTTCTTTGATATGCATTCTTGGAAACCTGATGCTTTGCTTATCTACAAGATCGACAAGCTATTAACTAAAAATAGTAACCCAAAAACTACATAGACAAAAGTATAGAACTAAATGTAGTAGCAAGTGTTGCCCAAAGTAGGCATGATTTCAGAGGCTCATGGTTTTTCCTATTCTTGAAATATACCTCCTCCTCTTGGTTCTGGTTTATTAATAGAGACTAAACATTTGCACAATTTGAGACAAAATTTGAGATGCAAATACTCCTGGGAGAAGCTGTCCCTGTGTTCATATCCCTGTAATAGTCCTTTCATGAAGGTTCAGTAGCGAAGCCTCCACACTGGGGAAGCAAATAAAGCAGAAGCAGGGGCTCAAGACAAATCTGATTTCCCCAGTTCCCTGTTCTCATTAAGGGTAACTCCCTGATTTCCAAAATGATTTTATAATTTACTGTTAGGAGACCTAGTGGCTGGTAACTATATCTGCATCAGCATACTATATATTTATAAAATAATATCATTTTTCATTTTTAAAAAATGGAAAAAATTTACATCAAGCTAAATCTCAAGATAAACCCTAGATAGAGATCAGAATGGAGAGCTAACTGCCAATTAACACTCATCGGAAGCTATACTTAGAATTTTTGGGAAGAATGGGCAAAGATGATGGAAAGGCAAAATCTTTCACTATGTAACATCTGTGGGAGAGTCTCTTGAAATAAATGAGAAATGATTAGCTTAGTTGAATAATGTGATAAGAAAAACAACAAATAAACACAAGATCAAACCATTGTCTGGAAAGCAGAGTGGTGAATAAACTGAATTTTATAGATCATGATAAGAGGTTCTTTATGAACCAGAAGAATAAAAGATTTTTATTCATTATTTGTTGCAAGATATACAATTTAGACAGAACATTTCTAGATTCTTAGGCATACTCACCTAATAAATACATTTATAGCATATAACTGATGTCAATAAGATATTGGAGAAAATAAAATGAGAGGAATCTAATTTTTCTTTTTGGACTTTTTAATTTTTTTTAACATTTTGTTGTAAATTGTCAAATTGTAATTCTGTGTATTTATGAGGTGCAAAGTGATACTATGTTATGCAGATATATGATGATTGAATCAAGCTAAATAATATATTCATCACCTGAGAAACTTATTTTTCTGAGGTAAAAATAGTTGAAATGTACTGTCTTAGCAACTTTGAAACATATAACACATTACTTTTAACTATAATTACCATGATGTGGAATAGACATCAAAAAATATACTTCTCCTAAGTGAAGATTTATCCCCTTTCACCAACATCTCCCCCTTCCCCACCCCTCTTCCCCATTCTCTCATAATCATCATTCTACTCTCTGCTTCTATGAGTTTGACTGTTGTAGATTTTACATAAGTATTAGTCACTTTCCCATTACTGGACACATTATAACAACATGCACAACTTTTTAGAGGATTCGGTCTGTGGTTGGTTTGATTCAAGGCAGAAATATTATGAGAGAAAGGCATGGTGGAGAAAGCTTGCTTATCTGATGGCAGCCAGGAAGAAGAGGGAGAAAGAAGAAGCTGGGGACAAGAATACTGGGGAGCCACCTCCAACCATCTCCCGCCTTCTAACAGGACATTTAGCTACTGAACTTATCAGGGGATGAATCCACAAAACAGTATAGTGCCCCATGAGTTAATCACCTTCCAAACACAGGAGATTTGGGGGGAACATTTTAAATCTAAACCATAACACTTGAAAGTTAACACTTTAGCAACTTTGGAATAAATAATACATTATTATTATTAAGTATAGTCATCATGGTGTGGAATAGGTATCTAAAAACATACTCTTCCTCTTAAGTAAAACTTCATCCTTTCTACCAACATCTCATTTTTCTCCTTCTTGGACTCTGGTAATGACTGTTCTACTTTCTGTTTCTATGAGGCTGTCTGTTTTGGATTCTACATACAAGTGAAATATGCTATTGTTTTTTTGTAGGCACTAGTTTGTTTTATTATTTTATGTTATAAATAGGTAGATGCAACAGCTAGCTCAATGAAATAGGTGATATAAGGTTCATAGGACAATAATAGCAATATTAGTGATATTACTTTATTTTTGTTACCACACCGTAATTTATTCAACTAGTTTTTTCTATTTGGTCATTGAAGTACTTCAAAATATTTTGATTGATGCAAATAATCCTGCAGTGAGCATACTTAAACATAAACTTGCTGGTTTAAAAAAATAATGAATTATTTTAAGTCACACAAAAGGGCACGAATCACAGTAAATAAATACTTATTTATTCATTGCTTACCTTAAGAAGTTGCACTTTCCACTGGTAAGTGGAACTCTCATGAATCCTTCTTCATGTCATCTCCTTCCTTACTCCTGCAATAATCTCCTACTGTCATGAGCATTTATTATTCTTCTTCATTGCTTTATAGGTTTACTGTTGGTATAAACCATACATATTTTAACCATTTAATGTAACTTTTTCTGCTTGCAAGTTAAATGCATGTAGAAGGGTGGAATAAATAATTGCTCTAACTAGAATAGAGCCTTTTCATTTTCAAGGTGCTTTCTTGTTTCTCACCTCATTTAATTTCCTTGCATGTGAGGTAGGTGATGCTTTTTCTCCACTTAGCAAAATGAGTAAACACCTTAAAATCTCTTGGCTAGCAAGTGGAGAAACCAGCACCTACATTTTGCTCTTTTGTTTCCATGCTCAGTGCACTGTATTTCTTTTAAAATATCCTACAACGGGGCTGGGGATTTAGCTCAGTGGCTTAAGCACCTGCCTGACAAGTGCAAGGTCGTGAGTTTGATCCCCGGTACCAAAACAAATAAAAAATAAATAAAATATCCTACAATGGTGCCACCATTCTCCCCACTCAGCTCTCCAGGAATCAATGACACCCCGTCACTTCTCACTCCTCATCTTGCTCTTCTGTGATTTCTTTTCGATTTAAATGTCAACTTTCATGTTTATTTTAAATTGATTTCAGTTGTGTCCCAAAGTTGAATAGGGAAAAAAGATATAATGTTATTTGCCCTGGATTTCAATCTCAAAACAACCGTGCTGGTTTTTAGTCTTTACTGCCATTACCCATCTCCTTCTTTGCCAGTGCCTGGATTCTGGGTATACACACTACCTTCAGTCCGATTCTTTAAGACCTGCCCTTCCGAAATGTGACAACATTTTCCCATGAGAAGCAATCTTGCTCACACTGAATTCAGAGAAAAAATAAATTGGCAAACAAGGGACTTTTCTTATGATAGCTGTCTAGATTTGGCCTGAATTGGAATGGTCACTTTAATAGTCAGAAGATTCTACAGAAATACTGCTGATGAAAAAGTCATCTTCAGCTTTTTTTTGTTTGTGTTTTGTTTCATGGGGAAACTCATTACATTTCTTTTTGAGTGTCTAAATAAAAGGAGATGAGGTTCTTTTATGTATCTTTATCTGCCCTTCTTTTTACTTTCATTGAAGATTCTCAAAACATTGTGATTTGTCTGTCTATTCCTACATGCCATCATCTGATTTTCTATGAGAGAAATTCAAGCCACTATGTGAAGCAACTCCAGAGTGTCCAGTGTGAAGAGGACTCTGCTGTTTTTAAGCCGGAGTTGTTTTCCGCTGACGTCAGAGTTGTATTACATCACTTATCCATAGTGGTTAGGGAGGATGGTGCATCTTTATCATCATTATCATTGCCATTAAGCAAAGGTTACGTAGGGTATTTACTGTACTCCTGGCACTGTCATTAGATTTCTTCACGATAAATGTTCTCCCCACACTACAAATGCAGAAAGTAAGGCTCAAGAGGCGAACCAGCTAACCCGACTTTACCTTGCTAGTGAGAAAGGCAGAATTTGCATCCATGTCTGTTGGGAAGCACAGCCTGTGTGCTGTGAAGAGAATGCACTTGTGAAGCATTTCATGCATCAGGGATGGCAGATCTTTTAGGGACTGAGTGACCAAACTGCAACCCCACCCAACTATTTATCACAAGGTGCCAGCACTGCAGTTAAAGCTGAGCACTGAGGTTTCATTTTAGGAAAATAAAAAGCAGTTGTCACCTGATGCTTGGGTGCTGAGGTGACTTGGGTCACACACCAAAGTCAGGGCGTGTCCACTGGCATGCATGCCATAGGTTCGCCACCGCTGCAGACTATTCAGAGATGACAGTCCCTGCCTTGTTCTCCAGGGGTTCCCAGATCAGTGGGAATGAAAAGGCGCATGAATAAACAATTCTAATTGAATCAGTTGTGCCAATTGCAATAAAGGATGGGCACCTCATAGATACATGAGTCTAGGGAACATAAATTCAGATTTTGGGCAAAACTAGGAATTTGAAAGGGCTTTAAAAAGACAGACTTCTTTATGGTGTGATTTCATAATAATATATAGTATGATTCCTGAGTTGCGAAAGTGAACTTTCTGTTCAGAGCTCTGTGAGAAGGTAAGAAAATAAGATAACAGCTTGAGGAGTGTTGTTCAGAGGGAGGTAAGTCTGAAAAGACAGAGGTCACTTTGTGGAAGGGCTGGAATTCTCATAAAAGTAATAATAGTAAACAACCACAAGACTTACTAAAATGTTAGTACCTAAAAGGCTTTTACTAGTGGCACATGTGGTAATGATACAGGTGAATGAATCTTCCAACCTGCTATGTCCGGTACAAGTTCCTGTTCTCTAAAATCGAAGCATGAATTTTAGGAACAACAGAGCCTAAGAGTAGAATATGTTTGACAGAAAGAAAGCTTCTGTCTGAGAGAGACAGAAGGGGTCCCCAGCAGGTTGCCAAAGACTCTGTCTTTTCCAGGGACTTTTATAGAGTAAAATCATGGGGTGAGATGGGTTTAAGATGGGGAAAACTGGGAACTCGCTAGGCAGAGGGGTGTAAGGTGGGCAGAACTCTGGTTAGCCTATAAGATTAATATATTTCAGGTAAAATTGATTAAATTGGGGACAAATTGGGAAGCGAGTCACTTAGAAAGCAGGCATTGTTAGAGAGCAGTGACTCTTCCCTAGGGGGTTGGATTGGTGACTCCTGACTTCCTCAAGGTGCTAGGGAGCTATTTAGACCATCAGTCCTTAGGAGATGGGTGTATTTGTTTGATCTTTTGTCTTGAGGCCTGGCCCACAGCAGGAGGTGCCTGTCTCCCCCATAGTTGTAAGGTATCTGGGCTCCTGCACTGGCTCCTTTGAGGACCTGGCCCTGTCTCACAGCCTGTAGTATTTCTAACTAACTCAGCCGCCTTCAGCAGTAGCATGGGAGTATCAGAACACAGCCATGTGTTCTGTGTATTAAATACATAATGCTAAGCCTTGTCACCTCAAAAATCATCCTCAGGTCTGCTTTTAATAAGGCAGATAGCTACAGCTAAAGTGTTTGCCAAGAATGGCCATTATGGAAGTAATCTGGGTGGGTTCTGGAATCAATCAATAACAAACATCTTAAGACAAGCAATTGTACCCATAGCAGGACTGGACTTACT